>CM033644.1:59540579-59582628 GCA_019512145.1 Engystomops pustulosus
CAACTTTTTTTGGTCTCTGTGACAATTGGATTTTAAAAATGTTGGGTTGTCTGTTTTCACTGACTTCTTGGTGTGTTTCAGAAAGACCTGTGTCTATACCAGGGAGCCAATTAGAAGAAGAGATGCAACAAAAATGAACAGTGAAGCCGCAACCTAAGTTAAAAAAAGTTATAATTGGGGACTACAATACCTTATAACCCTTTTAGTCACTGTAGTTAAACAGAGTGCAGCCCTGTCCCAATGGAGCTGAATGAGAAAAAAATTAGCAAGCACTAAGCGCTGTAGAAATCAAATACAGACGCTCTCCTACTTAAGAACACCCGACTTACAGACGACCCCTAGTTACAAACGGACCTCTGGATTTTGGTAATTCACTGTACTTTAGCCCTAGGCTATAATAATCAGCTGTAGGAGTTATAAAAGGTGTCTGCAAATAAGCTTTATTGTTAGTTCTGGTTCTTATGACAACCCAACATTTTTAAAATCTATTTGTCACAGAGACCAAAAAAATTCTGGCTGGGGTTACAATTATAAAATATACAGTTCCGACTTACATACAAATTCAACTTAAGAACAAACCTACAGAACCTATCTTGTACGTAACCCGGGGACTGCCTGTAGACTACTTATTATATTTAGAGGGAATATCTCAGGCATATTTTCAACCTAAATTGGCCACAGTCACGAGATATGGGTGACAGATAAAGGACACCTGTCATCAGTCCTGTAACCATTACCTGTTGGAGCAGCTCAGAAGGATTCAATCCAGGCCATTATCTAGTCAATTTATACATTGAAATCATAGACACATCATAGACACATACATCAGCTGCACAAGTATCTGACATGTTCTGCTATACACATGTGTGAGACACAGACATCAGCTACACAAGTATCTGACATGTTCTGCTATACACATGTGTGAGACACGGACATCAGCTACACAAGTACCTGACATGTTCTGTAATACACATGAGAGACACGGACATCAGCTACACAAGTACCTGACATGTTCTGCTATACACATGTGTGAGACAAATACATCAGCTACACAAGTACCTGACATGTTCTGCTATACACATGTGTGAGACATGGACATCAGCTACACAATTGCCTGACATGTTCTGCTATACACATGTGTGAGACATAGACATAAGCTACACAAGTACCTGACATGTTCTGCTATACACATGTGTGCGACACAGACATCAGCTACACAAGTACCTGACATGTTCTGCTATACACATGTGTGAGACATAGACATAAGCTACACAAGTATCTGACATGTTCTGCTTTAAATATGTGTGAGACACAGACATTAGCTACACAAGTATCTGACATGTTCTGATATACCTATAGCTGCATCCTGGAGAAGTTGAATACACACACACAGGACCAGGAAGTATAGAGAGGAGCCAGCAGTCAAGCACTGAGGGTATGGTTGTACCTCCCACTCATGAATAGCTAATTCATGAGTGGGAGGTCCAACCATACCCCCAGTGCTTGACTGCTGGACAGCTGAATATGATAATGATTCATTGGACCTCTTTCTGGTCATTTGCATACAGCTTTAGGACCTGAGTGCTTAAGTTTCCAGGTCTGTAGTGGGACAATGCTTTGTAATGACAGTTTATAAAATAATATTTAGTTTTGTGGGTTAATTTGCCTAACAGGCATCAGGATGAGAAAGTTACGGTCCTATCAATCTAGTTCCTGATTGAGCACTGCAAGACTTCATGAAGCTATTCCAACAACTAAGCTTTTCCTGAATATTTCCCTAAATTTGTATCTTAAAGGAAATTTAACATGTATTTTGACCTCTACAAATTTTCACCACCCCTTTCTATAGGTCCTTATCCACATTGCAGCCTTACCTTTGTATTGCCTGCAAGGTTCTTTTAATTTTAAAACTTTAACCTAACCTAACCAACTGTAACCAGCCCACTGCCTTTTCTGAGGCTTCTGATGATGTCATCATTCTTCCTGCAATTCTTGCTCATGTGCATTAGCATTTGTCAGTGCAGCTGGCATCTACTCACTGCGGATGTGCTTAATAGAACTAGGAACCCCTTCCGCAGCCGCATGATGCTGAAAGGCTACATTGAGCCAGCAGCACATACAAAATAAAAGCTAGACTTGCAGGGAGAATGGTGATGTCATCTGGTGTCAGAAGCTTCAGAGGAGGATGCAGTGGGCAGGCAGGTTAGAATTGCTATGGGGGCATGAATAAGGCAGTGGTACCAGAGCCAGGAGGAACTCTGGCAATGCCCTAAAGCACTGCCTAATTAGCATAAATATGAAATAAAATTTGATAATGGAAGGAGTGTTGTAAAAATATGGCTGAAATATTGATAATGACCTCTACAAAGTAGCGGTGGAACTTTTAATAATATCCTTAACAACAGGCAGTACAAACCCTCAAATTCCTGAGTTTATCCCAAATGGAAACACAAACAAGCAACAGACACAGACACAAAAATCTAACTATAACCTGCATCAAATACAAGATGTTGTAATTTCATCTTGTTAAAAAAAATCTAGATTGGATACAAGGGTCAGGAAGTAAGAGTTCTCCTTACAGAGAATTTGCAAATTAAGGCCACCTTGTGGAGACATATAGCCATTGATGCTTTACTAGGGGATTCTGGGAAATATGCAAGTACATTTTCTAGCATGGGACAAGCAAAACAATGCCTCTTGAACCTGCTACCCTTAACATCAATGACATTAATGGCCATGACTTTTAATAAGCCTAATTACATGATATTGGATTAAAGCCAAACCAGTAGTATCTCTACTTTCCCAATTAAGGCCGCCTTGTAGGCAGGTGGAGACTTAAAGCCTGTCTCATCCTGGAAAATGTTTGCATATTTGCATTTCACACATTTTGCATATAAAATGCATATTTCCTCAATTGGATACAATACAGGCAAACTCTATTAAATATAAACAAGAATGTTCTCATTTACTAATAAAAAAATAGTAACATAAAATGAAATCTGGTTTAGAACATTGCATAGATGTTCATACTAAGATAATTACACTTTATTTGCATAAAACAAGGGAAATGTTAGTGGGGATGTCTAAACATTATAATCTGCACATTTAAGCCATGGTATTATATATCATGTTAGATGCTGTACCACATTCCTGTGCATACATTTTGTCTGCAGATACATAATAATTGGCAGATAGATCGTCTGGATGGCTTTTGGATTTGATGGCATGTGTGACCTCAGTAAATGAGATATACATCTGCTTGTGTGCCTCAGTCAATAAGTAATGTGATTACTGGTACATATCCTCTAATTAATTACCTTGCATGTTTACCAAAATATTTTGCAAGCTCATGCAGGGTGGCTTCCAGTATTGTTAGTTCATAGACAAAGCTGTGTCTGACAGTATTCTGTGGGCTCTACATGACAGTATTTAAATACCACAATGTGGCAGTGTTGTTTTTTAGCTGCACAAGTGAACGCTATATATTTTATTGGAGTCCCCATCATTATTTACATGACATTTTCAGTAAGGCTTTTATAGTTGCATGACAGATTTGCTACACATTATTGACTCCATGCACACTGAGCTTGTATGGTTTACGGTTGCACAACGAGACCATAATACTCCAAACCAAACTGCTCCATACAATGCACACATCGTCATGTTACAGAGATATTCGCTCTTTCAAATATTTAGGGGAGGATAATAACATAAAACAGCACCAGGTGGTGCATAACTCCATCCACATCTCATCCCACTGGAGGCCTAAAGATGCTGTCATGTATGTTACATGTGCTAAGTTTGAACCTGCACTCATCTGTGAAGAGCACAGGTCGCTGAAGTGGAATCTGCCAATCTTGGTCTTCTCTGGCAGATGCCAATTGCCCTGCGTGATATTGGGCTGTTAGCCTACTGGAGGTCATTTTGCAGGGCTTTGGTTGTGCTCCTCCTGTTCCTCCTTGCACAAAGGAGTTGGTAGCAGTCTTGCTGCTGGGTTGTTGCCCTCCTACAGCCTTCTCCGAGAATCCTGGATGCTGGCCTATCTCCTGGTATTAGCTCCATGCTCTGGACACTACACTGACAGGCACAGCAAACCTTCTTAACACAACTTGCCATCCTGAATGTAGAAACCACCTCATGCTACCTCTAGGGGGCAACATGCAAAAGAAACCATAACAACAAGAGAACAGAGATGCGGTCTGTGGTCACCACTAACAGAATTATAGGTGTTGTCTTGCTAATTATCTATCATTTCTACACGTTTTCCATTTGCAGGTGATATTGATTGACAATTAGTATTGATTCATTGTACAAGTGGATTTCATAGAAGTGTGAAAAAGCAACTGAAGAAGGATCCGTTCCGGTTCCGAAACGCGTCTTGATCTTAACCATTTTTATAGAAAAATTCAAGGTTTTATTGATTTAATAAACCAATCCTTGGAACTTAGTGCGCCGTGTCTTTGTCCAAAAAGATCAAAGGGATAGTCCACCAGGTTTCAAGCAACGGAAACCCTCCTCTGCCATAGAAGTGTGATTGACTTAGGGTAACATTGTGATCGCAATCAGTTTTTAGGTGGTTTTAGGTGCAGTTTTGTTAATTTAACAGGTTAAAGACATGAACTGAATGATTTAAATTGATTTTGAAGGGAAAACTTGTTCCACAAATGTTTTTCACCTGTTAAATTAACAAAACTGCACCTAAAACCACCTCAAGCTGATTGCGAAGCAGTATTAACTCCATGTGTGACGTCAGCTGTGAGTGTATGGAGAGGACTCGCTGGCTGACCATACAAGGTGGGTGTTTGCTGCAATAGTAACACCCATGAATGTTGATTACCTTCCTAGTGGTGATAAAAAAAGCTGACACCGTCATCAAGGAGCGACGATCTGTCTCCATGACAGACTCAGGTCTTTGTTAGTCCTGAGGCTGTATGTTTTTTGATCATTTGTTACAATGTGCCAGTGGAACATTGTAATAGATCATAATCAGCAAAATCCCCATATAATGCTAGTCAATTAGACAACCTAGGGTAAAGGTATCCCATGGGGTCTGAAGAATAATAATATAATATAAATATAATAAATAATGATTAAATAATAAAATAATATATAATAATAATAATTTTTAAAAATTTAATAAATTCCCCTAGAACTGAAATAAAAATGTGTTTGTTATTACTGCGTCCCAAAATGTTTGATAGATCAAAGTATAATAATAATTATTCCCTGTGCTTAAACCCATAATGGAAAATAGCGCCCAAATGTCAAATATTCCACTTTTTTGCCATTTTGCAACATATAAAATTTTTAATAATATTTGATCAAAAGGTTGTACAGTCCTCAAAATAGTAGAAATGAAAACGTCATCTCATCCTGCAAAAAGATACATGTCACACAGCTCCATACACCAGCATGAAAAAGTAATTAGCGCCAGAAGATTGCAAAATGAAAATTTCTTTTTGTACAGAAGGTTTAATTTTTTTTAAATGTATTGAAAAGTAATAAAACCTTTATAAATTTAGTATCCCCGTAATTTTACCGACCCAAAGAATAAAGGAGATGTGTCATTTAGGGCACACAGTTAAGGCCACAAAAACCAAGTCCACAAGAAAATGGAGCAGGTAAGTTTTTTCACCAATTTCACTGCCCTTGGATTTCTTTTTTACTGCTTCCCACTACACGGCATGGCATATTAAATACCATCACCATAAAGTGCAATTTGTTACACAGAAAAACAAGCCCCCATACAGCTCTTTATATGGAAACATTTAAAATGTATAGACTTTTGAAGGTAAGCAGTGAAAAATGGAAACACAAAAAATTAAAAAGGGCCTGGTCGTTAAGGGGTCAAGTGTTCTCTTGTTCAGCAGTGTACTTATTTTCTACCTTCAGTTACCTATTATGTTACTTTAACTGGTGTATATTGATTTATACAAGAAATTCTTCGTCTACCTTGGCAAGCAACATACTGCTGTTTTCAGATGAATCTCATGTCTCTTGTATGTAAATCTGCATTAGATTATTAGAAAATGAGAGCAAGCCAAGCACCTTGTTAAATGGTCTCATGGTAAATTGAGTCGTAGCTTTCTTGCTAATGTCATTTTTCTAGTGGGGTTTAGAGTTATGTTCTCTTGTGAGTAGCCAGAAACCTAAAGACATATTTCCATTATGTTGCTGTTAAATAATGCTTAGCAGCTCCCGATCACTCTGATATATTGCTAACATCTCTCACTCGAGGCTTAGTAAAGTACTGGCTCATAAGCAATAATAAATAATGTAACACACCCAGCAACAAATGATAGCAGGTGTTATTTTTCCTTTCAGTGGAGGAGGATGAAGCACAGTATATTTCATGGTACAGCGAAGGAAATTGTAAACTATGTGGATTCATTTCACTCTTTCGGCTCTTCAATCAGCTGTTCCGAATATTTTTTCTCATAATTGATGCTGATGATGAAGAATGGACAGACATGAATAATTTACCATGTTTAATACACTTGAGAAAGGATATCAAATTAAAATCTTTAAATACAAGTACAGAAGTCTCAAGAGCGGAAATAAAATGGTAGGACATTTATGGAAGCCAACATCTTCAGAGTCTGACAACTACTATATCACAGCACATTTTGCATACATTTTTCCCCTAAAATATATATACAGAGCTTTTGGGCATGAGTCTTGTGTACACAACTATATTACCACTTTGTGAAAGTTGCACAGAGCTGTAACATGGCCTCATTAAAAGAAATTTTACCAGCAGTTTTGACCATGTAAAGAACAATCTGTGCCCCAAGTATAAAAATAATTTAAAAAAGAAATATTTTAAAAGGCTGTAAAAATGCATTTTGTACATGGACTGGAACCTTCATCTCTTCGTGTGCTTTCCTTGCGTGCCCTATTCACAGTATTTAAAAGAGCAAACTGGCATGTAATCTTACAGTGGTAGGTGTTCCATAGTGGGGCAGATTTATCAAGCTGTCTGAAAGTCAGAATATTTCTAATTGCCCATGGCAACCAATCACAGCTCCCCTTTAAAATATTCATGAGCACTGTTTAAATGAAAGCTGAGCTATGATTGGTTGCCATGGGCAACTAGAAATATTCTGACTTTCAGACAGCTCGATAAATATGCCCCTATGTCTTTGTATTCCAGAATTGGCGCTGGTATAACATAGTCATTAGGGGGATATATATCAGCTTGTACAACTGCATCATACAGGCTGCAATATAGTTGCAATTCCTGGTGCAGGTTATTTCTATGCCATATGGGTGGGAGGTGCCTATATCTATAGTCTGTGCTAGATCTATACACAGGCTATAGCCAATTCTAAACCTGGCATGACCTGGAATAGTACTGTGCCAGGTGCACCAAAGTTTGCCCAACTCTTTGGATATGTCAAGAAGCCAGAGCCTCTAGAATCATCTGGTGTAGCCTGTGGGGTAGGATTAAGCATGAAGCTCTGCCTTCTACCATTTAGCTTTATAAAGAATTTTTACGAGGTGTAGATAAGCTATGACACCATTTAACCCTAAACAAATAAAATTAGCAGGCATCACCTTGATGGTCAGAGGTGAAATTGCTTGATGCAGCACTTTTGAAGATAGACAGTGTCATGGAAAAATAACATGGCTATAAGATTTTGGTCCCATTATGTTGTTCTATTTTAAAATGTCATAATAAGATTAAGTTTTAATGGATGCATGTGCTGGACCTACTCTTCAGTTGTTCACAAATGTGTTGTACAGTATTCCAATTTGCGTTCCCTGAATTTTAGTCCCTGTTTGTAACTTTATGTACTCCCTATCTATATAGTACTCTGGATCTGTATTCTATGGAAACTGAATTTTAAATGAACAATGACTTATTTTACCCTTGAGGCATTTACTAGCTGTTAGCAAAGCCATTGCTTTAAGAAACCCAGAAGCTGAGCTGTATTATTACAATTTGCTGTGACACAAGTCATTATGTATAATGAGTTGGCTCGTGACCCCATCGAGATTACCCTAATCTATATGATACATTGCACTAGCAACCAGTAACATACATGAAAGCAGGAGGCAGATTAAAGATTTTGCTTAAGGGTGTTTACTTAGAGACAAGTAGGACCCCCACATAGAGTAATCCTTTTATAAAGTATTATGAATTTTCCTGTTATTATTTGATAAGTATCCAATGGTTAAATGTCCTAGTGTGAGATTTAATTCAACCAGTAAAGGGCAGACATGACTGCATGTGCCATAGGAGATAATAATCTCAGTATCCTTTCTATATCTCCTCAGCTTGGAGTTACAGTAATAGAAAAGTTGTGTGACTAATATTATATTTCCTTCAATGAAACCAAGCAGCGATGTGCACCACTGGAAATACCATTCTTGGTTATGATGAGTTTTCTCACTGGAGATAATGTTCTCCTATGTTGGCTGTAGCTGTATCTCCCCCGCTGTGATTCATTACATTAGCTAGAAGCTATAGAGGGCTAAGCTGAGGGTCAGAGGCATAATGCCATGTTTCTTCTACATGACATGACACAGTGGCTATCTTGGAATTCTAATGTTATATTGTCACTGATCTTATGTGCCCTTTTCCAATCAACCATATCAGGAACAGAGTCAGACATTTTTAAAAGATTGTTTTATTTGGTGATGTTTTAACAGTAAACATATTTCCTTTGTGATGATAAAAGAGCAACATAAATAAATATCTTTTTACAGTTACATTTAGTATCCCAATGACATTGTGATAAATCCCCACAAAATGGTGAATGTTTTTGATCAAAGGTTGACTTTTTATATTATGGTCCTTTTTGGGTAACAAAAGAACGGAACAACATCGAGCCCCTAGATATTTTCATATTGTGCATTTACTACAACAGATTGCAAAAAGAGGTGGCAAGTCCTCTCTGAACACATTTTTTAGTCTTTCAATAGCATTTTTGCGTGAAGGATTTTCATTCCTTTTCACTCTACATGTAAAGTACGTGTTGTGGTTTGTTGACATATTCTTCCATATATTTGTTGCAGGAATGGAAAACAGAAATGTGAAAAGTGAAATAAGCCATAGTATTAGATACAGAATGTATTTACTGAAAAGCTTAACTGAGAATTAACAGAATCAGTGGCAAAGTGGCAAGAAGCAGTGGAACAAATAAAGGATGAAGCCCATTTTGGCCTTCAGGACAGAGCACTTTTTAAATGGTTTTCATGATTAAATTCCAGAGGACATAACTTAAAACAAAAATCTGATGTAAACATGTGGGGGCTTGTTTTTTGCCTTAAGAGTTGTAGTTTCCAACCCTTTTTTTTGGTTCAAATAGCATAATGCTTAAAATTTGTTAACTCTTTCCTGCAGGGTAACAGAATAAAAATGCTGATTCCGGTTTCCGGTACAAGGTTGACTCAGTAGGTACAGGTTTTTTTAAGTTTTACTAATGCAGCAGATAAATACACTTTTTGGGGGGAAAATTCATTTGTGTCGCTATATTCTGTGAGCTATAACTTTTTAATTCTACAATAAAAAGAGCATTATTATTATTACAGAATAAGATATCAGCTAGAATGGAATGATATTTAGGTAGATCTGACTTTTTGATCACTTTTTATTACAATGCCCATTTTGTTTTTTTTGTTTTTTTTAATTATTCTATTTTTGCAACACATTAGTAATGTATGTGGAAACAGAGATTTTTGAAATGTTTTACAGTATATTTTAATTATTTTTTTTATTTCTAAAATCTTTATTTGAACTATTTTTTACTGTTCCTCTAGGGGACTTACACTTGGGCTACCTTCACCCCTTATATAATACATTGCAGAACGTATGTACAGCTATTTATTGTAACTATTAGTATTAAACTGACAGCTTAACTAATAGATCTCCATACATAGCAATCACGGAGGTCTTGCTCAGACCTCCGGCTGCCATGACAACCCCTGGCAGCCTGTGCGTGGCAGACTGTGTATAACAAGCTGTGTATAACAGCCAGTTTCCTGCTACAGATTGGGGTGACACTCTCACAGTGTCAGCCCAATCATCAGGATGAGAACGCTCATTCTAATGCAGAAACATCCTGCTAATAAGGACAAGCATTCTCCACTTTGGAAGTCAAGTTGTTAAAAGTGTTGTTCCACAACAGGTTAGGGAATGGATGTCAATATAGAAGGGTTCAACCTCTTAAACCTTAAGTACAGAATTAAAATCCCCTAGTGATGTTTACACAATAAAGATCATTTTAACCCCCTTGCTTTACAATTTTACTCAGTTTTGTTGCTATTTACTTCCTATCATTCCAGAGTGTGTAAACTCTCTAAGCAGACACTTCATGATTCCTATGTGCTTGGAGTTGCTGTGAGCTGACAGTGTACTTAGATTATCAGGATACTGGGTTTTCTACACTTTCATTTAGCTTCTGGACATTCACTAGTATCTGACACATAGAGAAAGAGAGATGAATTAATTCAGATATGAGAGCTGATGAGATCCATGAGATGGATGTAAAACACAATGAAACACTTCAGCTCTGCTATATCTCGCTATAACACACACATAGTCAGTTATTCTATACCTCCTTCCCTTGCTATATAGATATAATCTCTAGTTTGTGCAGTCTCTGCGCAATTCTGCTTTCTGGCAGGAAGTGAGTTGGAGGAAGAGAGCACACTGCATGGTGCAGACATAAGAAACTATTCATGTGAAGAATTTGCCTTGGCCAACCATAGTCAGAAGATTTATGGTCGGATCCTGGGCCAAAATTGTATATACTAAGACTGATAGAGACAGGCTGGAATTATATCTGTGAAATGCTGTGATTTTAATAAAAGTGAATTAGAGAATGTGTTATTTTGCTATCTTGAGTATATTTGAAGGACATCTACCATCAAATTTACTAATGGTAGATGTCGTAAATTATCATTGTCAGGGGATGATCCCACTTTTATGAAGTCCTGGGACAGCAGCATTGTTTTAAAAAAGACATTATAAAGATATTCAAATGAGCCAGTGGCGCTCAGGGCTCAGTCGCCCAAGCGACTCTCGGCTCTACCTCCTGCTAATTTATGCATGTCCCCTTAGTGTTCATGGTGCCCGGCCCCACCCACTGATCATCTGACCTCACAATCGATGGGCAGGGCCAGGTGACATGAACTTGGAGGGGGCATGCATATATTGGCAGGAGGAGGAGCTGAGAGGTGCTTGAGCAACGAAGCCCTGAGCGCCTCCAGTTCATTTGAATATCTTTTTAAAGTCATTTTTAGAACAATGCCGATGATGGGATGGGCAAGTAATTTAGGGATATCTACCATCAGTAAATCTCATTAAACTCAAAGTAAATATTTAGATATATAAAATATTTACTACAAGTAAAGAATGTGCAGGATACAGGCAATAACATCTAAATATGAATGCAGTTACAATATTTCCAATGTATTGTGCTGTCATCTGGGTGGAGGAGCGTCATTTTTTACCATAGCCTCTCTTTCCGTAGATAACTTACTTAACTAGAAGAGCATTCTATCACTAAGTTTTGGGCTGGAATTCCGATTATTTTTATGTTATCTTGCAGTGTCTTGTAGTAGATGTTTCCATAATTTATAAGGCAACACTATGCTCCACAGAGCACATCCATAGCTTAAGAAGATATAATGAAAATTAAATACCAGATTTCTGAGACCGAGAAGCTTTAGAGTAATAAACAAAAGACATACTTTTATGCCTTTTATTACATGTAATTATTTGGTTGCACTTTGTTACTGTTCAAATATATTCAATATTTTCCACTGTCTAGACAGAGCTGTCTAGAAAATAATATTGAATGTATTGGAACCGCCGAGGGCAGAGGGCAGTAAAATAATTCTGTGGCTTCTGAAAAGCTCTTTATAGTAAGATTACTTTTTAACACAGGATAGCCTATTCTCCCTTGAGGCCCAAAAGATTTTTTATACGTCTTGGACAGTAATGGTTTGTAGTATGTACATTAAATGTGATAACTTTTTCTATGTACAGGGTTTACTTCTTATACTACACAGAAGATTATTGAAATCCACACACTCTTATATGCTCAAGGTCAATGAAATGCTGCCATTTATGTAGTACCCATACTTCAGTCTTATTGAACTGTGGACAAGAACATTGAAGGCTATGGAAGATCCGTTGTATAATTAAATAGGAATGGGTGATGTCAATGGGCGCAATAGGAGAAAATGGCACTCACCAGATTGTCCATGCTTCTTCTTTATTGAATAAAAATATACTCACAAGCACATATTAGTACATAAGTGCAGATAGTACGGGGGACTAACCAGGGTTCATACTTAAACTGCTGAAAAATAATGTACGATTTTAATATGGCATACTAAATCCACAAAGTCTGGATACAACCAATTAAGTATTATTTCAATTATGATATTTATATTATGATAAATATGGAAAACAATACAACCAATAAGGGCAGTTATAACCACTTATATACAGTATTGTCCAATTATCAATTTACATAATTGCTCATATGAAATTCATATATGTTAGTAGTGTCTGTCAAAAATGTAGTAGGCAGTAGTAACTTGCCAACTGGCATGCTAGCCCAGAGAGGTGTGAGAGAGTAATGGTTCACTAACCTGCAGCAATGAGCAGTGACATGGTAGTGCAACACCTGAAATGGTAAACCACAGAAATTTTGTATGTGACAGAATTTGAACCTTAGAGGCAGGAAACATTTACTGGTAGTGTGTAAGAATACTACCCGAGGGAGAAACTGAAAACCAGTAGAAATCTTGTCTATATAGCTGACAGGAATGATCAGGGCCAAGTCATATCATGAAAATGCCTGACACACTCCTGTTTGAGTTTCCTGCAATAACGAGCCATCCTACTGCCTTGACAAGTGAATTATATATAAATTATTGTAAAAACTGCCACGTTGGTAGACTTTTTGTCACCACTAAGCAGTTGCCTCATGGAACACTATTGCTACCTGGGGTAGAAATCCTAAAATAGGGGATATTTATTATACGTCAGCTTTTTATTTCTAGGAATAAGTTCTTTAAGAAATATGTTCTTTTTGAAAAAATAACATCCAGTGACATCTTATATTTGAGAAGTTGCTGGCATCAGAGAGTGTAAATGGAATGCCCTGCGGTGGCCACTTCCTCCAGGCCATGCACTCCTTCACATCCCCACATGCCCCCCTGGCATGGAGGTAGCAGAAAGGGGGAAAAATTGCATGTGCTACGAAAATAATCACATGGTGTACAAGTCCCAATAAATACCTCCCATGTGAGTTTTACAGCTAACTACAACTCCAAATATAGGTGAAAAGATTTTTAAATCATTTAAAGGGGTTATCAAAACTCAAATTGAACTCACTACAGAATCAAAAATACTTTGATTTTTGACATGCTTTATGCAATGCTTTATGACGTGAAAACCTATCAAAAAGATCAATTGTCTATAAAATGACTATACTGACCTTATCCTATGTAGTCTGTAATGAGATGACTATCCTGATCCTATCTTATGTAGTCTGTAATGAGATGACTATGCTGACCCTATCTTATGTAGTCAGTCATGAGATAACTATACTGACCCTATCTTATGTGGTCTGTAATGAGATGACTATACTGATCCTTTCTTATGTAGTCAGTAATGAGATAACTATACTGATCCTTTCTTATGTAGTCTGTAATGAGATGACTATCCTGATCCTATCTTATATAGTCTGTGATGAGATGACTATACTCACCCTATCTTATGTAGTCTGTAATGAGATGACTATACTGACCCTTTCTTATGTAGTCTGTAATGAGATGACTATACTGACCCTTTCTTATGTAGTCTGTAATGAGATTCTATACATACCATCTTATGTAGCGTAATAGTGACTATATCCTTGTTTATGTAGTCTGTAATGAGATGACTATACTCCCCCTATCTTATGTGGTCTTTTAATGAGATGACTATACTACCCTATCTTATGTGGTCTGTAATGAGATGACTATACTGACCTATCTTATGTGGTCTTTTATTAGATGACTATTACTGACCCTCTCTATGTAGTTCTGTAATGAGATGACTATACTGACCCTTTATCTATGTAGTCTGTAAGAGATGACTATACTACCCTTCTTATGTATCTGTAATGAATGACTATACTCACCCTAGTTTTATGTAGTCTGTATGAGATGACTATACTACCCTATCTTATGTGGTCTTTAATGAGATGACTATACTGACCTATCTTATGGTAGTCGTAATGAGATGACTATACTGATCCTATCTTATGTAGTCGTAATGAGATAACTATACTGATCTTTCTTATGTAGTCTGTCAATGAATGACTATAACTGACCCTTCTTATGTGGTCCAGTAATGAGATGACTTACTGACCCTATCCTTAATGTAGTCTGTAATGAGATGACTATACTGACCCTACCTTATGTGGTCAGTAATGAGATGACTAACTGACCCTTCTCTTATAGTCTGTAACTGAAGTGACATACTGACCCTATCTTATGTAGTCTGTAATGAGATGACATACTGGCCCTATCTATGTAGTCTGTAATGAGATGACTATATTGATCCTATCTTAGTAGTCTGTAATGAGATGACTAACTGACTGTATCTTAACATACACAGGTCAGTGAAATGCCACTTTTAATGATGTCCCTTTTAGTCTTATAGCACAAAGTCCCAATAAATACCTCCCATGTGAGTTTTACAGCTAACTACAACTACAAATATAGGTGAAAAGTTTTTTAAATCATTTAAAGGGGTTATCAGAAATTAAATTGAACTCACTACAGAATCAAAAATGCTTTGATTTTTGACATGCTTTATGCAATGCTTTATGACATGTGAAAACCTATCAAAAAGATCAATGGTCAGAAAATCTTCCATACATTTATGTGGTCTGCAATGAGATGACTATACTGACCCTATCTTATGTAGTCTGCAATGAGATGACTATACTGATCCTATCTTATGTAGTCTTTAATTAGATGACTAGACTGACCTTATCCTATGTAGTCCGTAATGAGATGACTATACTGACCCTATCTTATGTAGTCAGTAATGAGATGACTATACTAACCCTATCTTATGTAGTCAGTAATGAGATAACTACATTGACCCTATCTTATGTAGTCTGTAATGAGATGACTATATTGACCTTATCCTATGTAGTCTGTAATGAGATGACTATACTGATCCTATCTTATGTAGTCTGTAATGAGATGACTACACTGACCCTATCTTATGTAGTCTGTAATGAGATGACTATACTGACCCTATCTTATGTAGTCAATAATGAGATGACTATACTGACCCTATCTTATTTAGTCTGTAATGAGATGACTACACTGACCCTATCTTATGTTTTCTGTAATAAGATGACTATACTGACCCTTTCTTATGTAGTCTGTAATAAGATGACTATACTGGCCCTATCTTATGTAGTCAGTAATGAGATGATTATACTGACCCTATCTTATGCAGTCAGTAATGAGAAAACTACATTGACCCTATCTTATGTAGTCTGTAATGAGATGACTATACTGACCCTATCTTATGTAGTCGGTAATGAGATGACTATACTGATCTTATCTTATGTAGTCTGTAATGAGATGACTATACTGATCCTATCTTATGTAGTCTGTAATAAGATGACTATACTGACCCTATCTTAAGTATTCTGTAATGAGATGACTATACTGGCCCTATCTTAAGTATTCTGTAATGAGATGACTATACTGGCCCTATCTTATGTAGTCTGTAATGAGATGACTATACTGACTATATCTTAACATACACAGGATCAGTGAAATGCCACTTTTAATGATGTCCCTTTTAGTCTTATAGCACAAAAGGTAAATATAAGTTGAGAGTAGATTGTAAATGATTAATTTTACCTCCTAATGTAAAGGTACAGGACCAATAATGTTAAGATTTTATGTACTTTTTATTATTATCTAGGAAATTATACATGGCAAGCAATTGACATTTTATAATCATGGGAAGCAAGTTACCTATGTCATCTTTATCTATGCATCTTAAGATTTAACTTGACAATATAGCAGCACATACGTCTAATATGACAGTACAGACCTAAGCTCCTATGATGTGACCCACCATGCTTCAGTCCCAATAACAGTGACTGTTCATTATTGTGTCCCATTTTACTTCCTATCATCCATTACACCTTGGCTCTACACATGTCTTTACTTTAAAGAGTCCAACAGCAGGAAAACCTCAATTCCCACGATTGGCAGTTTAAGTACAAACACCTATACAAATTCAACCAGCTAGCACCTGCAACACTTTTAGTTGTAGACTACATTTGACAAACCAAATGTGTTATCATCAATGTGTAGATCCTGATTAAGCCCCAGCATAGAACCTTTGTCTTATACTTGTATTTAGTCCATTAAGGGCGAACCCTTCGTGCGCCTGGTCTCCTTATCTTTATCCCATGACTTTTCTTCCTTATTTAAGTAGTTGCTGTAAAGCAGCTGCCTCTTATCTGATAATTATCTAATAATGTTCCTATTGACTTGAACCTTTACAGACAGTGGGGCAGATTTACTTACCCGGTCCATTCGCGATCCAGCAGCGCGTTCCGTGCGCTGGATTCGGGTCGGGACGGGATTTAATAAGGTAGTTCCTCCGCCGTCCACCAGGTGGCGCTGAAAAGCATCTGAACGCACTGGAATTCACCGAGGCTGGCTGAGTGAAGGTGAGTGAAGGTAAGCGCGTCCCGAGCGACACATTTTCCGTTTTTAAATGCGCCGGTTTTTCCGAATCCGTCGGGTTTTTGTTCGGGCCACGCCCCCCGATTTCCATCGCGCGTATGCCGGCGCCGATGCGCCACAATCCGATCGCGTGCGCCAAAATCCCGGGGCAATTCAGGTACAATCGGCGCAAATCGGAAATATTCGGTTAACACGTCGGGAAAACGCGAAATCGGGCCCTTAGTAAATTACCCCCAGTCTCTTTTATCTTCTAATCTCCTTGTTGAGCTGAATTATCAAGGAAAATATTATTTAGGAATGGGATGAGTTAATCCTTAGCCTCCTTAGCTCTCTGTGGTGGATTCAGCTATTGGGTCTTTCAGAAACACTTTTCACTGCAGGACAAAGAGCAAAAACAAGACACAGCAAAGCAGCTTTTCTTAAAGAAGTGTATTATATAGTTTACTAATATTCCCTACTTTATTCATTTCTGAAATAAAAGAAATTGCTTCAAAGGTTCAGAGACATTTTAAAGGAAATGTACCGGCAGGATCAAAGATTGGAAACCAAATACACTGACATAGAGGTGCGGGCCTGGCAGGATCCGCCCTTCCCTTAGATGAAATGTAAGTGTGCTTGGTTTACAATCCCTAATCCTGGTGGTAGATTTCCTTTAATTATTCGCATTTGCTAAATATGGTTGTGTTATTTGGAAAACCATTCTAATGATAAACCACTGGGGGAAATGTATCAAATCTTAGCGCAATCTTTTTACTTTTTAAACCTATAAATAACTATAACTGCTTTCACCACCTGTGAAGCCCCTAAATTGAAGGCTATAAAAGCAGGAAAATATTGAACAAACCTATTCTCCACTTGGAATAAAACAATGGGGGTGATTTGTCTTTACTTTTTTTTTCAAATATTAGTGCAAAAAAGTCAAACATTTTTGCTCAATTACGTTTTTGCACATTTTTGGTGACTTTTCAACCGCAACTTTTGCACCACAAATTGCAGTGCACTGTTTATTAATGGATTTGCTGTATTTATCTCACAAATTTATATGTTGAGACTAAAGTTAGTTGTATTGGCCATATGCAACTTCTGGAAAAGTCACAGCAACTTGTGCAAAAGCTACTTGTGAGACCAGGCGGCAAACTTGGCAGGAAAAAGCAGGACAACCAAATTTGCTCCTTTTTTTAAAAAGTTGCATCATCCACACAAAACAGCACTGTAAGACTAAGGCCCCTTCCACACTAGCGTTGCATTTCACATCAGGGTGCAATGCGTGAAAAACTGACGTTTTTGGCTGCGTTTTTGTTCCATTTTTCCTTGGAGTAATTAGCGTTTTTGCGTTTTTCACGCGAGTGTTGTTAGCTTTTTTTTTGCGTTTTCGGCACGTTTTTCACGCGCGAGTCAATGGGAGACTCGAGCATTTTTCAAAGGGACCATGGTTTGGTACTAAGGCCCCTTCCACACTGGCGTTGCATTTCACATCAGGGTGCAATGCGTGAAAAACTGACGTTTTTGGCTGCGTTTTTGTTCCATTTTTCCTTGGAGTAATTAGCGGTTTTTGCGTTTTTCACGCGCGTGTTGTTAGCGTTTTTGGCACGTTTTTCACGCGCGAGTCAATGGGAGACTCGAGCATTTTTCAAAGGGACCATGGTTTGGGATTAAAATGTGTTATTTAATTGAAAAAGAATGTCTTCTGATAAGTAGCAAACATCTGCAATCTATTCTTCACTGTTCCCTGTGTATATTATCTCCCGACAAGTTAGCAGATGTGAAGAACAGTGAAGAATAGAATAAAAACAGTGAACACAGGATCATTTAAGAGAAAAACACAGTGCAGAACACAGTGAAGAATAGATTACAGATGTTCGGCACATCTGCTTACTTGTCGGGAGATACGCGCGGAACGGAGCGCCCAAAATAGCATGTGAAGAACAATATATATGTGTGTCTTATGTAGTCTGTAATGAGATGACTATACTGACCCTTTCTTATGTGGTCAGTAATGAGATGACTATACTGACCCTATCTTATGTAGTCAGTAATGAGATGACTATACTGACCCTATCTTATGTGGTCAGTAATGAGATGACTAAACTGACCCTTTCTTATATAGTCTGTAATGAGATGACTATACTGACCCTATCTTATGTAGTCTGTAATGAGATGACTATACTGGCCCTATCTTATGTAGTCTGTAATGAGATGACTATATTGATCCTATCTTATGTAGTCTGTAATGAGATGACTATACTGACTGTATCTTAACATACACAGGATCAGTGAAATGCCACTTTTAATGATGTCCCTTTTAGTCTTATAGCACAAAAGGTAAATATAAGTTGAGAGTAGATTGTAAATGATTCATTTTACCTACTAATGTAAAGGTACAGGACCAATAATGTTAAGATTTTATGTTATTTTTTATCTTATTATCTAGGAAATCTTATCATGGCAAGCAATTGACATTTTCTATAATCAATGGGAGCAAAGTTACCTATGTCATCTTTAGTCTATGCATCTAATGATTTAACATGAGAATATAGAAGCACATACTTTCTATAATGACATACTGACCTAAGCTCCTATTAGAGGTGACCCACATCATTCAGTCCCAGTACATGACTGTTCATTATATGTGTCCCATTTACTTCCTATCATCCATTCACCTTGCTCCTACACATGTTATTACTTTTAGAGATTCCAACAGAATGAAACCTCAAATTCCCACAGATTGCAGTTATAATATAAACAATATACAAATTCAACCAGAAGCAACCTGCAAAACTTTTTTAGTGTAACTACAGTTTTGACAAAATGTTATAAATCAATAGTGTAGATAATGATAGAAGAAAACTTTGTGATATACTTCATTAAAAACTTATGCTCATGTATCCTTCTTTATCCCATGACTTTTCTTCCTTATTTAATCAGTTGCTGTAAAGCAGCTGCCTCTTATCTGATAATTATCTAATAATGTTCCTATTGACTTGAACCTTTACAGACAGTCTCTTTTATCTTCTAATCTCCCTGTTTAGCTGAGTTATCAAGGAAAATATTATTTAGGAATGGGATGAGTTAATCCTTAGCCTCCTTAGCTGTCTGTGGTGGATTCAGCTCTTGGGTCTTTCAGAGACACTTTTCACTGCAGGACAAAGAGCAAAAACAAGACACAGCGAAGCAGCTTTTCTTAAAGAAGTGTATTATATAGTTTACTAATATACCCTACTCTATTCATTTCTGAAATAAAAGAAATTGCTTCAAAGGTTCAGAGACATTTTAAAGGAAATGTACCAGCAGGATCAATGAATGGAAACCAAATACACTGACATAGAGGTGTGGGCCTGGCAGGATCCGCCCTTCCTTTAGAGGAAATGTAAGTGTGCTTGGTTTACAATCCCTAATCCTGGTGGTAGATTTCCTTTACTTATTCGCATTTGCTAAATATGGTTGTGTTATTTGGAAAACCATTCTAATGATAAACCACTGGGGGAAATGTATCAAATCTTAGCGCAATGATTGTAGACTTCTATAGATACAACGTTCATCAATAAACATAATGAACAGTGATTTTTAATTTTTCTTTTTACTTTTTAAACCTATAAATAACTATAACTGCTTTCACCACCTGTGAAGCCCCTACATTGAAGGCTATAAAAGCAGGAAAATATTGAACAAACCTATTCTCCACTTGGAAGAAAACAATGGGGGTGATTTATCTTTACTTTTTTTTTAAATATTAGTGCAAAAAAGTCACACATTTTTGCTCAATTACGTTTCTGCACATTTTTGGTGACTTTTCAACCACAACTTTTGCACCACAACTTGCAGTGCACTGTTTATTAATGGATTTGCTGTATTTATCTCACAAATTTTTATGTTGAGAAGTTAGTTGTATTGGCCATATGCAACTTCTGGAAAAGTCACAGCAACTTGTGCAAAAGCTACTTGTGAGACCAGGCGGCAAACTTGGCAGGAAAAAGCAGGACAACCAAATTTGCTCCTTTTTTTAAAAAGTTGCATCATCCACACAAAACAGCAATGTAAGACTAACAGGCACAGGTCTAATTAAACACAAGGAAAATCCAACTAGGACTAATTAGACATATTAGACTAGGAAACAAGAAAAAAAAACTAGACTGACAGGAAAACAAAAAATTGAAAAAACTACACCACCCCCCCCGCACCAGGAAGTAACAGAAAATCCAAAATCAAGTACAGTGTTAAAAAATGCACTTTTATGAACTAATACTATTTACTGATAAAAGTCAGTTTTATTTTGAGTAGATTTCCCTTATTCAGCCAGCACCATATTATGTATTAGCTGAATCAGAAAATTGTGAAATGCTAAATTTAGATAGAACCAGTTCACATTCTGTAAAGCTACTGTCCTATCCAGCTACTCTCGGTATAGATGCTCACTGTAAGAGAATCTTATTTCTGTGCATGGAAGCAAGAAAGTTAATGATATGACCTCACATGCTGAAGCACATTAAGTCATTGCCTGAAAAATATCCAAGGTCAAGACATTCTTTGGATCAACTTGCAGAAAGGAATAACTAATCACTTAGAATCACAGCATGTCAGTCTTATGTCATATACCAGTTAAATCATATTAATTCAGTGGTTAAGCTTCCATATCTTTGGCCTGTACTAATAATATGCAGAAATCTGGTGGTCATCAATATATATTTACTGCCACAGTGACTGAAGGATAACTACGTGTCAGAGTATATGCATTTATATTCTATATAACTTAACTTAAGGTTTTGGGGTTCTCTACCAATGTTTGTTGTGGTCAACAATGTGGACCTGTAGTACCCCCCAAAAAAACCCGAGATACTGCCATATGGCAATATGGCCCTTGATGTTGGTGAGTTGCAGATGGATCACACAACAGAGAGACAAGGATTGAGGCGGTGTAACAAGAACTCTTTTACTGTTGACTTAAATGCCATTGTACAGTCCAGTTTCATATAGATATCAATACTGTGCTTATGTGTGGAGAGATAAACTGGGGTTTCAGAAAACCATCTATCACTACAAGTGGAAGGCTGATGGGGCCCGTAATAACTTAAAACTGTCTTTCCCACTGGTGCTTGAGTCCTAGTAAGATTTCTGCTTAAGTATCTAGACCAAGCCAAAAGCCAATGTGCCGTTCCTAGAATAATCTATAGGTCTTTTCCAACTTCCCCTTTGAATCCCAGAAAGATATGCCACAGAGGACTAAGTTTACTCTGCGACCCTATATACTTAAGTCCACTTGGGTTGAGGATTTCCCACTAATAGCAGCAGTACCATTTGTTTCTGTGGAAAACTCACCTGATGAATTTTCTCTCGCACTCTAGCTCTCCCCCATGATCTTTATTTTCGTCCTTCACATCAGCAGACAGACATATTAAGCCAAAGCATGGAAGCAATTACAGTACAAAAATATACCAGTCACAATAACATATAGATACAGACTAGACAGACATGTGTAGGGGATACTACTCAAGGGGTGCCTGTGTAGCGCTAACAGTGTTGTGTTTAACTAGTGGCGTACTGCTGGTATTGGTTTGGCAGAAGAGACATCATTCATAGCTCCACTTTTGCCAAGTACCGGCACTTAAGTTCTGTCTGCCACTGGAGCTTTGATGCAGCATCCCTTCTGACTTGCGGAATGGTTGTGATCACTTACATTTCAGGTGCTCCGTTGAAACTGCTATTAGTGCTCTTGGCTGCCAGGATCCGGTTCCGGCGATCTGCTGCAACTAGTTGTGCAACATGGAGCCCCTGCTTCTGATGAACCGTTTAGTGGGGGGTGATAGGCCAAGTGTGTGCCGCATTGCGGGTTGAGGGGCTGGGGGGTTTAAAAACCAGAGCCAATGCACAGGAAGCCACCTACAGTGGCACCATCTTGGCAGTGCATCTTTTTCTAAGTGCCACTATAAGTACATTAGATTCAGAGGGGGAAGAGGTGATGGAGGAAAGAGGTAATTGTGCTTTTCAGATAACATTTGTTCTTACAGATAAAGTCCCTCTGTTCCTTTCTGGTTCAGTTCTGGTACAATTCTTTTAAAAATAGCTGCACTTAGAAAAAGATGCACCTGGTATGACCACGGTCGGGTATGACCTATAGTCTCCAATTTATGCACCAGTACAAATTAGTTCCAACTACCCAGTGTTAATCAAGAGGGTGGAGAGAAAGAAAGAGTCAGGAAGTCTCCAGGGAGAACAGGGAAACAGATAAACATTTACACATACCAATAAACATTAGAGGTACAGAGAAAACAAGGGATGCTGGGACTTCTGCTGTCGAATTCAGCAGACATACCTATAAACATAAGAGGTTTATTTAGTGTTAGATCTGTACTTGTTTTCTTTTTGTGGGACACCCTGCTTACTCTATTGCTTTGTGAAGCATTATATGTGAGCGGGGTTCATTTGGGATAATTTGCTGTTTATCAGAGGACACTTTGATGACTATGAATTTGGGGATGCACTACCACTATGACCACATCACCAGCGTACACTTGTTTAAATGTTGGAGTATAATCAACTAAGAGTGAATATAGAGAAATAGAAATAATAAACTGGCACTGCAATAGATGGAACTATGGATTAATAAAAATACATTTAATACATAAGGAGGGCTTATTATTTCTAGTTCACATTGATGACTCTGTCCCTTTTGAGGGGATACCTGCTGTTTGTAGAGGGTATGTTTCTGGCAATTGAGGCGTTGGAGCTGAATTTTTGAATTTTTATAGAAAAAGAACATTTTATGGTGCATAATAAGCAACCCCTTTATTCCATTGTGTAAGTTATTGTGCAGGATTTTATATGGCTATTTTACACTTTCACTTCATCATCCATAGACAAGTATAACTTGTCATTAGCCACATAACTAGCCACTGTGTTAGAAATAGAAAACAGACAAATGCGTGACAAGGAGGAAATATACTTTCTCTATAAACACGTTGGCAAATCTGTAGTCCTGTTTTGTGGCTGTATGACAAATAGTACTTGCCTTGGAAAGTTATGCAGACGTCTTCTCTCCATGGAATAATAGTAACTGCTTATCAAGTCTATATATGTCACTTGCTGTCCTGTGTACTCCAAAAATGTCAGTTGGCCTATTTCCAACAGATGTAGGTAAAATAGTATCAGTTAACAGGAGCTTCACTTTTAACAATGGGAAATCACTCAACTCTACCTTTTCTGGCATTTGCAACCTAATAATGTCCTCCCTTATTACACTCAAAAGTTTTCTCCAGTCCTGGCTGCACATACCAAAGCTCAGAACTTAAACTGCACAGATCTTTTTAAGCAGAATAATTTTTTTATACTGAAAGGGTTTTTTTCTACATCATATAACATGATAAGCTGTTGACTATGATAGTATAAACTAGTCATTCAGTTCAACAATGGAAATAAAATATTCATTACATCCTCTTATATTTAGAATGAATCACCTGGAATCCTTATAGTGATTAATCATTTTACCTCAAGTTTTTTTTAAAAAGTGTTTCTAGGTGTAATGCGTTAACTATTTTAGGTTAGGTCTTTTACTAATATACATTTATTGATAGGTCTTCTCCATTTTCTTGATATCTACAATAGAGCCCCCTGGTTCAGAAATGTCTTTACCTCATCAGCTGTTATTCGTGCCCATAAAACGACCAATTGAGAGAAAAATGATCCTAACTTTCAATGACCAAGAACCCTTCCAGGACCTTAAGCTTGTATTCATGAATATTCATCGATAGGTCATGGACAGTTAAAGATCACATAACGATCCATCTGTGGCCATACTATGGACAGGCATGGTTGGCTAATAAGGTGAGTCATTTCTGAACCAGGACACTTTACCTTTCAATACAAAAAAACAGTGTAGAACTAATAATAGATGTAAATTGTTAGATTACCTAATATCCTGACCCCTACACTTACACTTACACACATAAAATATGAAGTGTTTCCGTGTTGCCTCCACAAGGGAAAGTACCATTAGCCATCCTACCAGACACGGGTATATATATATATAGATATATCTATATATTATATAATATATATAATATACATTCAATATTAAAGTATATTTTACTTGTCATGGCTAGACCTAGGTTTTAAAAGATGCTGACAAGTCAAGTGGGAGAAAGTAGAGTAACCCAGTAGCCCTCGTTTGAGATTCGGACCAGGACAATCCCCAAAACCATGGGTGCAGCTGGTAACAGACTACCAGTTTGCCTAAGTTTCCACTCTCACAGCTTTGAGGGAGCGATGTAAGTTTAGCGCGTACGCGTCTGCTTGATGCTCGTTCGAGTTTAAGGTATCGAAACGCTCTGTTGTCGTACGAGTTTGCCCCCTGCTCGAGATCGAGAATTAATATTAAAAAACACAGTGAGACAATGAATAATAGAATAAAAACAGTGACACATTGACAAGATCATTTAGTGGAAAAGACAGTGAAACCAGTTGAAGATAGATTACAGATGTTCGCACATCTGCTTACTTGTCGGAAATATATGCACGGACGGCAGCCAGGGAACAATCAAGCAGCAGGGAGTACATCAGGCAGCTGGAGACATCGGGTCGCGGGAGACTCAGCAGCAGGGAGACATCAAGCAGCATGGAGACATCGGGCAGCACGGGGGAGACAGACATCGGGGCAGCACGTGAGACAGACATCGGCAGGCACGGGGAGACAGACAAATCGGGAGCACGGTGATACGACATCGGCAGCACGGGGGACACAGACTCGGGCAGCACGTGGGAGCAGACCCGGGCAGCACGTGGGAACAGACCTCGGCATCACCAGGGGGACACAGACATCGGAGCAGCATGCGGGGGACACCAGACATGTGCAGCATAAGGACATGGACACATACATCGTGCATCACGGGGAGACAGACATCGGGCAGCACGTGGGAGCATCTTCGGGCAGCACGGTGAGACTTCAGTGGATGAAGATGATCGATCCCGGGACGTTGTTCACCCCCGACAAGTAATAGCAATTGTGCGAACAATCTGTATCTATTCTTCACTGTGTTTTTTTCACTGCGCTTTTCACTTAAATCATCCTGTGTTCACTGTTTTTATTCTATTCTTCACTGTTCTTCACATCTGTTAACTTGTCGGGAGATAATATACGCACGGAACAGTGAAGAATAGATTGCAGATGTTTGCATACATCTGATCACTTATCAGAAGACATTCTTTTTCAATTAAATAACACATTTTATTCCCGAACCATGGTCCCTTTGAAAAATGCTCGGGTCTCCCATTGACTTCAATGGGGCTCGTTATTCGAGACGAGCACTTGAGCATCTGGAAAAGTTCGTCTCGAATAACGAGCACCCGAGCATTTTAGTGCTCGCTCATCTCTAAGCAGATGCCATTGCACAAGCCTTGAGAGGGTGCAGAAAAGGACTGAGAGAGAGTGAATGAAAGGACTGAGAGAGAGTGAATTTTAAATACATGTGTATGACATGTGTCTTGACTGCAGGACGTAATTCCTTAGAGATTTCAGAGAAAAATTCTTATTTTATCAGGAAAGGAAAGAGCATGAGTGAAGAAAAGAAAGACTTGCTCTGATGAGAGATATTAAAATTACTTGTGTTGACTTGTATTATTGCTTTTTTTAGTTTAAAATTAGGGTCCATTTACGGGCATTAAAAAACTCACCCTATACGAAGTATTATCAGATAAGGTTTGCCTTACTGACAAACAGTGGCCATACAAAGAAATTTTTCTTTTCAAAAACATTAAAGAATGATAAAACCTTTATTAATTTGGTATCACCGAGAACGTACTGTCACAGACAAAAGAAGATGTGTAATTTAGACCACAAATTTAAAGCTCTAAATACAAAGCCTGCAAGAAAATGGTAGAACTGCATTGTATTTTTTTTCCTGCTTACCAGTAGATTGCACAGAATATTAAATGGTGCTTAGGGGTTTATTACTGTACTACGTACAATGGTAGAGTACAGAAAGGGTGGGGTACTCAGGGGCATACAGAGAAGACACAATCTATGTATCTTGTGCAGTGCTAGGAATACAGCTCACAGTAAAAAGTAATTAAAAGGGCTGCAACCGCACAAAATAAGTGCACAGCAAAAATCTGTAGCTAAATTATAGAATGTTCATTACCACAAACAAACATAATTTGCTTCCCAAGACACATGTCTGCCGGTTCTGCCCCATCTGTTTGTGCAGCTTTATTAAACATTTTATATGGCTGGATGATTGTACAGCGATTACATGTGCATTATGATTACATGTATGTAATGAGTCCATCCTCTAATATCACTCAAAAATAATAAGCCTATACTTTAATATTACTGGAAAAAAGCTATTGCCCTAGTGAGCTGCTTTGTGTAAGCAAGATATTATAATAGGCAGATTCTTAGTTCTGCAGCACATCCTGTAGAATCCTCCATCTGCTTAACATCCCGTCCTTCAACTATTGAGTGTAATATTCTGAAATCTCAATCCTGATTGAGGTTATGTTTCCTGGATTTTTTAATTACATTCTTTAGATTTTTATGGCTTACTGAGAAATGATGGCTGCTATAGTTGGTTTTCTATAGGGGTGTATATTGTTCTCTAAATGCAAAGGAAGAATTTTTGAGATTGCACCAATGACTTGGAAATTAAAGTGTGTAATATCTTTATGCAAAAACTTTTGGCTTTTCTCATAACTAGTTTAACCCCTTCCTCCAGCACCAGTTTTACACCTTAATGACCAAACCATTTGTTTGAGGTTAATTATTTGTCAATGCCTTCTGCAAGCTATAACTTTTTAAATCTTCTGTCATAACAGCTGTATGACATCGTAGCTTTATATATATTTTTTTTATTATTTTGGACATCTAAATGTTTTAACCCCTTCATTTTTCCAACATTTGACTGCATAGCGGGAGGTGAGTTCCCAAATTATGGAGTATTATTACATCAAGCTTCTGACACTAGCTCCTGATCGGAGCCGGTCCCAGAAGCTGTGGCTGTCGGATGTATGTGACAGCTGAAACCAGTAACTCACGCATGACTGCGGCATGCAAGGGGCTTCTCAATCGTATGGAATCCCCCTTGGTAAGCGCCCAGGGCTGCGCAATGCTCTCAAGACCGCAAGCGGGGTCCTGCCAGGAGACTGTAATACTATAAGCATGCTCAGCATACTCAGTGTGTTACATAACACAGTTTAATACAGCTGTTTTACACTGAGTTAGGTGAATAAGAGCTTGAACTAGCAATCAGAGAAAATTTCTAAAGTTTTTTAAAATAAAAATAATTAAATTAAGGAAAACTCCCCTACACACCTAGATTTCCTATACACATCTAATAAAGTACAAAAAGTCTGATATCCTGAATGAACTCTATGTATATATTGGGGAGGGGTTTATTAGATCATTGCTTTTGTACAGAATTTATCACACATGGCGAATAATTGCATAATGATGTATGATGTTATCTCTAATGTATCTCAGCTAATGCTCCTTGCTTTGAGATGCTGTACTGTTTCATTTATGTGCCAATAAAGTGATTTAAAAAAAAAAAAAAACAAAGTACAAAAAAAACACAAGATCACCAAACAAAACTCTCACATTTGGTATCGCCGCATCCATAACAATCTGTACATTAAATCAGAAACATTATTGGACCCACTAGATGAACACAGTAAAAACAAATCCTAAAATTTGCCAAAAATGTACATTTTTCATAAAATTGTTTCACAAAAATGTTCCAAAAACTGATCAAAAAAAGTTATGTGCACCAAAATGGTACTACTGAAAAGGGCTCAACACGTATAACAAATATAAGCCCTAAACCAGCTTTGTCAACCCAAAAAGTTATGTCTCCGAAAAGATGGGGATACGAAAAGAAATTAGATTTTCTTTTAATTAGTTTTTTTCAGTAAAATTGTAAAAGTACTGTAATCATAGTGGTCTTTAGAATAAGATAATATATTATTTTTATTTTACGTTGTACGGTCCCAAAAAATACAAAAAGGAAGGAAACCAGAATTCACAATTTTCTTTTCCCCCTTCCATTCTTAAACAGAATATAAGAGAATAACAAATTCTAGGATGTATTTCTACATATTATAGGGGTAGAACTTAATTCGTGCTATTATTTGTGGGGAGTTGACAGTAAATTGTCATTATTGTGCTTTTCCTGCACAGGCATGTGAAGTAATGTAAATTCTGTGCTAACACAATTATAAAGTTTCTTAGAGCATGAAATTAATATTAACTGGAATTTATTTGACCTCTATTATATACAGAAATGTACTGGAAGCTGTGCCGGTATTCAGGAGTTACACAACATTGGCCAGTGAGCTGTCACATCAAATACATATAATACTTAGTGAAAGAAACAGTTTTTATAGCCAAACATGTGATTTAACAAGACCATGTAGTTGAGATGATTTGTCCTCAATATCAGTTGGATTTTCAGATATGTTAAAATATTTCGTTTTTCACACATCACGAAAGAAAACATGGCTGCCTAGCAATTGACATGCCTCTCCATGGGTCATGTAAATCGGTTTACAATAGGTAGGAGTCGTGTGAATTCAGAGGAGGAAACTGAAAAGCTCTGTCCAGGCAGATTACAGAAAATTCCTTTAAATGGCTTTTCCTATATGTGTAGTATGAAATATCTCTTTCATTTAGCTCCAACGGTCCTACACCACAGAAACACTGAGTTAGGTGAATAAGAGCTTGAACTAGCAATCAGAGAAAATTTATAAAGTTTTTTAAAATAAAAATAATTAAATTAAGGAAAACTCCCTTACACACCTAGATTTCCTATACACATCTAATAAAGTACAAAAAGTCTGATATCCTGAATGAACTCTATGTATATATTGGGGAGGGGTTTATTAGATCATTGCTTTTGTACAGAATTTATCACACATGGCGAATAATTGCATAATGATGTATGATGCTTTGTGATGCTGTACTGTTTAATTTATGTGCCAATAAAGTGATTTAAAAAAAACAAAGTACAAAAAAAACGCAACATCACCAAACAAAACTCTCACATTTGGTAACGTCACATCCATAACAATCTGTACATTAAATCAGAAACATCATTGGACCCACTAGATCAGTGAAGGCGAACCTATGGCACGGGTGCCAGAGGTGGCACTCGTAGCCCTTTCTGTGGGCACTCAGGCCATCGACCCAATTTCACCAAACAGGACCAAATCTTCCTGCAGTCCCAAGCAACTTAACAACAATGCTGTTTTAAAGCTACACTTCATTGGTTGTTTGAAACTGCAGGAAAAGTGAAAAGGTGTTGACAGAACTGCATTGTCTTTGGAGCTCATCCTGCTGGACCCACCATTCCTCCTGGACAATGATGGTCTGAATTTGTCCTCCTTCTTTCAACTGTATTGGTGGCCTTAGGGGCCAATACAATTGAATGATGCTGAAGAACAGGTAGCAATAAGTTACTGCTTGAAATGCCATGTAGGCACTTCACGGTAAATAAGTGGATTTTGGTCGTAGTTTGGGCACTCTGAAATATCTCTTTCATTTAGCTCCAACGGTCCTACACCACAGAAACGTCAATTTGCTCTTGGGGATTAGAATGAGAAAATGAAATGCACTGACTGTTAAAGCCCCGCCTTGTCATGACGGACCAAGGACGTCACCAAAAGACTGGTGATATCTCTCACCTTGTCTTCTACGAATAAGCTGTTTTCCAGATGTTCCAAACAATCGGAAAGGGGATTCATCAGAGAAAATGACTTTACCCCAGTCCTCAGGAGTCCACTCCCTGTACCTTTTGCAGAATATCAGTCTGTCCCTGATGTTTTTTTCTGGAGAGAAGTGGCTTCTTTGCTGCCCTCCTTGACACCAGGCTTTGCTCGAAGAGTTTCCGCCTCACAGTGCGTGCAGATGCACTCATACCTGCCTGCTGCCATTCCTGAGCAAGCTCTCCACTGCTAGTAGCCCGATCCTGAAGCTGAAATACTTTTAAGAGAGGGTCCTGGTGCTTGCTGGTCCTTCTTGGGCACCCTGGAGCCTTTTTGGCAACAATGGAACCTCTCTCCTTGAATTCCTTGATGATGCAATAGATTGTTGACTGAGGTGCAATCTTTCTAGCTGCGATACTCTTCCCTGTTAGGTCAGTTTTGTGCAGTGAAATGAGGACTGCACATGTTTCTTTAGAGATAACCATGGTTAACAGAAGAGAAACAATGATGCCAGCACCAGCCTCCTTTTAAAGTGTCCAGTGGTGTGATTCTTACTTAATCATGACAGATTGATCTCCAGCCCTGTCCTTATCAACACCCACACCTGTGTTAATGGAGCAATCACTGAAGTGATGTTAGCTGCTCCTTTTAAGGTAGGCCTGTAATGAAGTTGAAATATGTTTTGGGGGAAAAAGTTCATCTTCTAGGCAAATATTGACTTTGCAATTAATTGCTGTTAAGCTGATCACTCTTTATAACATTCTGGAGTATATGCAAATTGCCATTGTAAAGCCTGATGCAGTAGACTTTGTAAAAGTTAACATTTGTATGATTATCAAAACTTATGGCCATGACTGTACTTAAAACCTGTAGAGATTAGTTACACATACCCATTCTAGCTACTCCTAGATCCTCATCCGTGATCAATATTTCACAAAGCACATTTCGCTTTACCACCGCTTCTTCAGGGGGCACCCCATAGCCTGTAAGTCTTTGCTGCATATTTCAGAAAAGACTTACCGGTAACACCCGAAATCAGTGCTAGCCTTGCCTGGCGGCTTCAAAAAGATAGCGACGTAAGGGCGCCGCCACCTTGGTAAAGATCTTTGTTTCCTGTGACATCATCGGGGAGCAGCGATCTATTGCTATGACAGCCTTGGGTCTTCCGAAGACCTGAAGCTGTCTCGTTTTAACCCATTCATTAGAATGTGCGATTTATACATTGTATTGAATACTGTAGTATAGCAGTATATGGTAGGATTAATCAGAAAACCTAGGGTTAGAGTACCCTAGGGGGTCTGAAAAATAGTAAAAATTTAAAAAAAATGTAATAAGAATTATAATAAAAAAGCCTAAAACATTTAATTTGGGGTGCACAGTGAAAGCAGTAAAATCCAAGCCCACAAGAAAATGGAGCAAATGGGTTTTTCACCATTTTTACTGCATTTGGATTTTTTTCCTGCTTCCCGCTTACATGGCATGGAATATAAAATACCATCACTATGAAGAGCAATTTGTTTAGCAGAAAACAAGCCATCACAGAGCTTTTTACGTGTAAAAGAATGGAAATGAAAAATCAAAAAAGGGCCAGGTCCTTAAGTGGTTAAGAACCACATTGTTACTCTGCTTGATTGGCCAGCAAATTCTGACCTTTACCCCATAGAGAATATATAGGGTATTGTCAAGAGGAATATGAGAGACACCAGACCCAATAATGCAGACAAGATAAAGTCTGCTATCAAAGCAACCTGGGCTTTATTACACCTCTGCAGTGCCATCAGATGATTGCCCCCATGCCACGCCACATTCATTTTTGCAGAATTATCCCCAGCCAAGTATTGAGTCCATTTACTGTAAATAAATTTAATTTGGCGAACATCTCTGTGTTCAAAATTTTTTTTACAGGTGATCTTATAGAATATTCATATTTTTTTAGACAATGGCCCAAATATATCATTGTGTCTGCAACAGTTATTTGTCTATCTTTGCACTAACATGAACAACTTTATAGCTTGCACATGTATTCATGAAGTGTTTGTGCCACTTTTGTGTTTTTGTTGTACTTTGTCTGACACTTAAGAAAACTGAGCACCTAATGGTGCATGGTACTGCTTAGTCTGAGTTTGCGCCACAATTATCACTAAGCTGTGCAACAATTTTGTCGCAACTGCATGAAGCAAAGTGCACTAAGAAAAAAGGTTGTACACATCTTAAAAACAAACCAGATTTACTAGGAGTGCAACCAGCACAGGAGTAAGGCAATCTGCAGATGGCACCAGTTTTCGTAGATCTGAGCCAATGACTTCTCGGTTCTGGCTTTAATACATAGTCATCAACATTAACATAAAAAAATCTGTTTCTAATGAGTCTATATACAGGCAGTCCCTGGGTTACGTACAAGATGGGTTCTGCAGGTTTGTTCTTAAGTTGAATTTGTATGTAAGTCAGAACTGTATACTTTATAATTGTAACCCCGGTCAAAATTATTTGGTCTCTGTGACAATTGGATTTTTAAAATGTTGGATGGTCATAAGATTCAGTATTAACAATAAAGCTTCATTACAGACACATTTGATAACTCTTACATCTGATCATTGTAGCCTAGGACTAAAGTACAGTAAATTACCAACATCCAGAGGTCCATTTGTAACTAGAAGTTGTCTGTAAGTCGGGTGTTTTTAAGTAGGGGACCGTCTGTATATGAAATGTAGTAAGTGTGAAACACAAAACTATGTGTATGTAGGTGTATTTGTATGTGTGTATGTGTGTATGTGTTTTGGTGTTTGCTGTTTCTGCTTTTTTAGCATTATATCTTGTAACACCACTCCTTCTTGTATGCCAGGCTGCCTACTGGGCTCAATTTAGGGCTCTCCTTCTGCTCTACAGGCACTAAAAGCCCCATGTGACAAAGCAAAAAGACATATGAGCCTCTTGGAAGATATCTAAAAGGAAGAAGTATGAAGAGGCTTCATATTGGTTTTGAAGCTTATTATTATTTCGCTGTGTGAATTTTCTGTTTTATGCAGGACATAATGTCTGATGAAGAGAACTAGTGTTTTTGAAAGCTTAGTATCATTAGGTTGGACTCACAAAAGTATTTCCTGATTTCTTCTTCTGCCCTCTATGATTCACATGATACAAGCCTACACTACTGGCAACTACTACTTTTTGAAGATTTTTTAAAGGCAAAGTGTCCCCTCCTGCCAAATGTCCCTGGTCCACCTCCTTCACTCCCCATAATTAAACACCTAATAAATGCAGGTTTCTAGCTTGATTTCTCCTGCAGGGGTTTTCAGTGTTCTTGTTTTCAACTTGTTCCCCAATTCTGCTGTTATTTGTTATTGACTTGATGATCTACTATTTTGACTCTTTCTCCGACCAAAATCCTATGCACCCTTCCCCAATCTACAGACTGACATTCACCCACTTTCAAGCTGACCCTGTATTTGATGACTCTTTTCTGGTCACAGACTGTCACCTACACCAGGTCCCCTTTAAAAGTAAGTGATCTAAAGAGATACCCATATTTGTATAGAAGTTAGAGGGTAAAAAAAGGTCACAGACAAAGCTTTGTCTGTGACCTTTTTTTCCCATAACATCTATACAAATAGGGTACTCTTTAGATCATTACTTTAAAGGGTACCGGTGTGTAGTGCACAGTCTGATGGACGAAAGAGTCATAAGTACAAGGGTCTAGCTTTGAAATGGTGGGTGAATGTCGTCTGTACGATTGGGGAGGGAAGGGTAATGCAAGGATTTGGTCGGAGAAAGAGAGAGAGAGAAGAAGAAAGAAGAAGAGTCAAACTAGTGATCATCAAGCCATAACAAATAACAGCAGAATTGGGGGGAACAAGTTGAAAACAAGAACAATTGAAAACCCTGCAGGAGAAATCAAGATAAGAAGAACCTGCATGTATTAGGTTTAATTATGGGGATGAAGGAGGTGCGACCGGACATTTGCAGGGAGGGAAACTTTGCCTTTAAAAAATCTGAAAAAGTAGTAGTTGCCAGTAGTGTAGGCTTGTATCATTGTGAATCATAGAGGGCAGAAGAAGAGAAACAGGAAATACTTTTGTGAGTCCAACCTAATGATACTAGCTGCAAAAACACTAGTTCTCTTCACAGCACATTATGTCCTTGCATAAAACAGAAAATTAACAGCGAAATAATAATAAGCTTCAAAACCAATATGAAGACTCTGCATATTCTTCCTTAGATATCTTCAAGAGGCTTCATAGCTTTTTGCTTTGTCAATGGGCTTTTAGTGCCTGTAGCAGAAGAAGGAGGCCCTTACATTGAGCCCAGTGGCAGGCCTGGATACCAGAAGGAGTGGTGTTTGTTAAAGATATAATGCTAAAAAGCAGAACGAAAAGCAAACACCCAAAACACATAACAAATATAAATACACCTACATACACATAGTTGTATTTCACAATTACTACATTTCATATACAGACGGTCCCCCTAATTAAGAACACCGAACTTACAGACAACTTCTAGTTACAAATGGACTCTGGATGTTGGTAAATTTACTGTATTTAGTCATAGGCTACAAATTGATCAGATCGTAAGAAGTTATCAAATGTGTCTTGATAATGAAGCTTTATTGTTTTAATTACTGACATTTATGACCATCCAACATTTTAAAAATCCCCACTTGTCACCGGAGACCAAATAATTTTGACCGGGGTAACAATTATAAAGTATACAGTTCGGACTTAATCAAATTCAAACTTAAGAGCATCCTCGAACTATTTGTATGTAGCCGGGGGCGAAGCCTGTATTTATTACATTATTCAGATTAAAACCGGTTGTGTTGGCTCGAACTTTAAAAGTACATTGTACAGAGCATTTTTTAGGTCTTAGTAGTGATGCGCGGATACTGTTCCGAGCTTGATGCTCGGTCGAGTCTTAGCATACTCGGGAACGGATAGTTGTCGGAGAGTAGTATTTGCCCTGTCGATAACAGCATTAATTTAAAAAAAAGTGAGAACATAAAAAGATACAATTAAAACATTAATTAATTGTTAATTGAAAGAAGAGGAACACACGTGTGAAAGAACAACAGATGCAGAACAGATTGCAGATTTCGGGAACATCTGCACTCTTCCGAGACACGAGTGCCCAGACGGTGTTCTCCACCAATAGTAATTGAAGAACAATATGTGTGAAGAACACATTACAGATGTTGGCAACATCTGAGTGTTCTCTACACATATTGTTCTTCAATACTATTGCGGAGAACACCGTTTAGCAGGGGTTTCCCCGGGACATCGCGATTGTGCTCCGTAGCCCCGCGTTGCAGACGTGTTCTCCGCACTAGTATTTGAAGAAATATAGGGGAAGAAAAAACTTGCAGATGGTTCCAAAACATCTGCAAGTTTGTTATTCACAAATATTGTTCTTCAAATACTATTGCGGAGAACACCGTTCTGCACGCGTGTCTCCGGAACAGATGCAGATGTTCCCGAAACATCTGCAATCTGTGTGACACTGATTGTTCTTTCACTGTGCTCGTTTAAGTTTATAATTATGAAAAAAATGCTCGGGTCTCCCATTGATTCAATGGGGGCTGTTACTCGAAAAAGAGCACTCGAGCAATTGGGAACTGTTCGGCTCGAGTAACGAGCACAGAGCATTTTAGTGCTCGCTCATCTCTAGTCTTAGGGCTTTACTAAGTTAGTTTCATTGCGTTGTATGTTCTATTTTCCTGCCAGCAACAAATTGTCCTGTTAGCAGACATAGCCTGATGATAAAATGGGAAAAAAACGTCCGTTTCTAATTGACAGACGGATAATTGCATAGAGCTCTTTTCAGTCAGTGCATTTCATTTTCTCATTCTAATCCCAAAGCAATTGACGTTCTGTGGTTAGGAACCGTTGGAGCTAATGAAGAGATATTTCATACAAAATATAGGAAAAGCCATTTAAATCGAATTTTTCTGTAATCTGCCTGGAAGAGCTTTTCAGTTCCCTGCTCATGAATTCACATGACTCCTAACCTATTGTAAACCGATTTACCATGACCCATGGAGAGATGTCAATTCTAGGCAGCATGTTTTCTTTGTGATGTGTGGAAAAACGAAATATTTTTTTTTTAACATATCTGAAAATCCAACTGACATTGAGGACAAATATCTCAACTAATGGTCTGTTAAATCACAGTTTGGCTATAAAAAAGTTCTTTCACTAAGTATATATGTATTGATTGATTGTGACAGCTCACTGGCCACCAAGTTGTGTAACTCCTGAATACCGAACCAGCTTCCAGTACATTTCTGGAGATAATAGGGTCAAATAAATTCCAGTTAATATTATTTCATGCTCTAAGAAACTTTAGTCAATGTGTTAGAACAGAATTTACATTACTCAATGCCTGGGACAGGAAGCACAATAATGACAATTACTGTAACTCCCCACAAATAATAGCACGAATTAAGTTTACCCTATAATATGTAGAATTACATCCTGCATTTGTTATTCTCCTTTATTCTGTTTAAGAAATGGAAGGGGGCGAAAAGAAAATTGTGAATTCGGGTCTTCCTTCCTTTTTGTATTTTTGGGAGTACAACGTAAATAAAACTAATATATTATCTTATTCTAAAGACACTATGATTACAAGTACTTTACAATTTTACTGAAAAAAAACTAATTAAAGAAATCAAATTTCTTTTCGTATCCCCATCTTTTCGGAGACATAACTTTTGGGGTTGACAAAGATAGTTTAGGGATTTATTGTTATAGTGTGGCCCTTTTCAGTAGTACCATTTGGTGCACCATAACTTTTTTTGATCGTTTTTGGACATTTTTGTGAAACAATTTTATGAAAAATGTAAATTTTGGCAAATTTTAGGATTTGTTTTTACTGTGTTCATCTAGTGGGTCCAATAATGTTTCTGATGTAATGACAGATGATATGGATGCGCGATACCAATGTGAGGAGTTTTTTTGGTGATCTTGTGTTTTTTTGTACTTTGTTTTTTTTTCTTTTTAAATCACTTTATGGCACATAAAAGGAAACCAGTAAGCATCCAAAGCAGGGCATTAGCTGGAATACATTGAGTAAACATCATACATCATTATGCAATTATTTGCCATTGTGTGATAATTCTGTTACAAAAGCAATGATCTAATACACCCCCCCCAATATTACATAGAGTTATTCAGGAGATCAGACTTTGTGTACTATTAAGTGTGTATCGGGAAATCTAGGTGTTGTAGGGGAAGTTTCTTAATTTAATTATTTTTATTTTAAAAACTTTAGAAATTGTCTCTGATGGACTAGTTCTAAGCCTTATCACCTAACCAGTGTAAAACAGCTGTATTAAACTGTGTACGTAACAACTGAGTATGCTGAGCATGTTAAGCATTACAGTCTCCTGGCAGGACCCCGCTTGCGGTCTTTGGAGCATGAGCAGCCCCCGGGCGCTTACAAGGGGGATTCCTACGATTGGAAAAGCCAGAAAGCCCCTTGCATGCCGCAGCACGCGTTGAGTTATGGTTTCAGCTGTCACATACATCGACACACCCAAGATTCTGGGAACGGCTACGATCAGGAGGACTAGCTGTCAGAAGCTTGATGTAAAATTACTCCCTAATTTGGGAACTCACCCGCCCATATGCAGTCAACTGTTGGGAAGGGGTTTAAAACATTTAGATGTCACAAAATAATAAAAAATATATATAAAGCTACGAAGTATACAGCTGTATGACAGAAGATTTAAAAAGTTATAGCTGGCAGAAGGCATTGACCAAAAAAAAAAAAAAAAATTAATTAACTCAGAAACAAATGGTTTGGTCCATTAAGGTGTAAAACCGGTTGCTGAGAAGGGTTTGGTTGTTTTTAAACAGTTATGAGAAAAGACCAAAAGTTTTTGAATAAAAATATTAACACCTTTAACTTTCAAAGTGCATTGTGAAATCTCAAAAATTCTTCCTTTTCATTAGAGAACACAGTATACACCCCTTATAGAAAAACAAACATAGCAGCCATCATTTCTCAGTAGCCATTAAAAATCTAAAGAAGTGAAATTAAAAAAATCCATGACACATAACCTCAAGTCAGGATTGCGATTACAGAATATAAATCAATAGTGAAGGACGGCGATGTTAGCAGATGGAGATTGCTACAGGATGTGCCGCAGAACGAAGAATCTGCCCCTATATAATATATTGCTACAAAAGAAGCTCACTAGGGCAATATAGCTTTTTTTCCAGTAATATTAAGTATAGGCTTATTATTTTTTTGAGTGTGATATTAGAGGATGGATCATAACATACAGGTAATAATAATGCACATGTATCGCTGTTACAATCATTCCACCATATAAAAATTGTTTTTTAAATAAAGTGCCACAAAACAGATGGGGACAGAACCGGCAGGACATGTGTCTTGGAAAGCAAATTAGTTTGTTGTTGAGGGTAATGACGAAAATTTCTATAATTTAGCTACAGATTTTTGATGTGCACTTATTTTGTGCGGTTGCAGCCCTTTTAATTTAATTTTTCACCGTAGAGCTGTTATTTCCTAGCACGACACCGTAAGATAATACAGTTGGTTAATTAGCATCAGTATGAGGAAAGAGCCCCTACAATTCACCATATATTACATATGCATTGAGTATACAATAAATAATGTAGATGAGTATTTTTGAAAATGGATGGTCACATGTTTATTTAGCTAGAAACAGCAAGGGGAACTGCTGTTATGGGTCTGTCGACATATACACAATGACTGTTTATTTCTGGCTGTGAAATCCAGGAGGAGGGTAGGTGCTTTCAATGATTGACAGTTCTGTATGCACAGTAATAGAAGGGTGACTGTCCCATGACTTCTTAAGATAAAAAGTAAAGTAAAATGGATACATTACAAAATTGCAAAATTGCAAAAGTTTAATTGTGTATTGAAAAATACCATTTTCAGAATGAAATCTCCTTTTCCCTGTTACTGATTTGCCCCAAGCCACTAAAATTACATCCATTAATGAACCATATCTACCTTCGATGTAAGACCTTCATACACCGGGGTTGACTTTAAAAGTAATCAATTTCTACATGGATCGGTGAGCAATCAGTTAAAAATACCCTAACTATGTTAATTAATCAGATGTTAATTATTATGAGGCTATCACTCTCTGCTGTCGGCTCGCTATCCCAAATCAATATTACCAATATGCCAAGATGTCTTCTGTAAGTATAAGATCTAGATTATAGCTCTAATTAACATGTGACTCAGCCTAACTAGCAATTGTTTTTACTAAGATTTTCCATAGGATTTTACATAGAAGTTCCAAACTTTTCTTTTATTCGTTACATATATTTTAGAGCCACACCATGGAAAGATTTTGTATTGTTTTTCAGCTATTATTCACTTTATCGATCATTTGTCAAAATCCTGGGAAAATCATTGCTCCGGAGCTGTGCATGAGTATTATTATAGTACACCATTAGTCTTATTCAATCACGATGGCCAAGGGGCAGCTCACAGACTTGTCTATTGCCTGGTTCTGCATAGAAGGGATCCAGGATTTTATTAGAGGTTGCATGTAGACACTGCTGACACTGCAGCCAAATATCATGAGGAATAAATTATGCATAACACTGCTATTAGCTCATGCATCAGGAAGGCTGAGACTGACATAGGCCGAAAAGATTAATAAGTATATAGTAGAGCTTAAGGACAAAACTGTAATAATTCGGTTTATTCAAGCATATCAGCTTCAAACTAAAATGACACTGACAGCCTGTTAAATAGCCACTAACTCTAAAATGGGAGTGTGTTATAAGGAAAGAGCATCCATTACATTATATTTAAGATTTCCTGGAGCATATCAGAAACACATTTTCCAATAATGGCTTTAAGGATATAGTTATTTCTTAGTAAATCAGACTTTACCCTATTTGCATGTCTAGTTACTTAGATAAACTCCCCAATGTATTAGCATAAGAATCTTTGCCTAAAAATCATGTACACTACTTCCTCCACCACACACCACGTTCACTACTCCTACTTCTACAATCACAACGCACTTAATAGTGCAGTTGGGGTTGGAGGGAAAATGGACAATAGGGGGCATAACGCAAGGAAAATGGACAGTGGTGGGAATAACACAAGGAAAACCGGACAATGTAGGGGTGTAATAGTGATTGTCCAACAGTACCTACAGTACAGATCACACGTATCTCTCCAACACCACCGAATGCAGAATGGTGGCATTGAAGAGCCGATGATCTGTCCTGACATAAAATATGTCATGACACGATCTGTCATGACTTACATCACAGTAACTGGCCAGTCTGCATTGACTGGCCAGTTTCAGCAATGGACATTGCAAGACCAATCAAATTGCAAGACAGGGTGATGTCAGAGTACCAAAAGCGCTCTTGTCCGATATATTTTCTAAACAGGGACATTTTGTCTTAGAGAATAGAACATGATACAGGTGATTGGCACTGGCCACTGGTCTGTATTTAATCCAGCGGCTCCCATCATTCCTCGCCCGATCTTCAAGCCATTCCTGTGAAGAGAAAGCCCTCCTGTGACTCCAGCATATCCTGTGTCTCCAGCGTATCCTGTATTCCTGTCCTGTGTGCCAGTCAGTTCCTGCGTTCCTGCTCCGTGTGCCAGCTCAGGATTCTTGACGTGAGTCCTTCTGTTTCTTACTGCGCTGTTCTCCTGCTGTCACCCCGGGTACAGACTGTCTCCTGCATTGTTTCCTTGGCTGCCTACTGCGGGCTAGTCGCACCTGTGGAACGACCTGGTGGTACCCTGCTGCAGCAAGACCATCCCTCTTTGCGGCAAACTCTGGTAAAGACCAGGTACCACATAGACTCCTGTCCCAGGTGTTATCTAGTACCATCTCCCGCGGTGGTCCAGAGGGTCCTGCAACTATTTCCAGAGTTTTTGGTGCCTTCAGGTATTACTGGATGTCCAGGACAAGAATTTATTTGCATTTCATCCTATTTGCAATATAGCCATATGCCCCCTCTTGCTTACAGCTCCTTTTTGGTAAATTGTGTTACTAATTTTACTTTTGTATGCCAGTATAATGTGCCAATTTGTAGCCAGCGCTATATTGAAGAGCAGACACCGAAGAGCAGGATTTGCCATGGTATTATGATCATTTTAGGTCACTTGGCATAAGTACACTGCTGTGTTTCAGGGAAGCTCAACATATTTTTCTGAGATTTTATATAAGATGCTCTTTGCTCCAAACATCATGTTAAAAGTGACCTTCTGTGGCTTACTTGCTGCTTGATTGTAGAGAGATTTTTGATTGAACTGTTTCATGAGAGTTATTTACGAATGGACGCTGTGCTTGCATATATATGTTGTTATATCATTGTAGCACTGTCATTTTTATGCCACTCATGGTCTTCTGCTCCAAAGCTGCATTTTAAATGATGATGAAACATTTCTATAAAATATGCAGCTGTTTTAACTGTTTGTTACTATGCAGTTACAAGTCCCCACCATATTTCATGAGAGTTATGTTTTACAATGGACGCTTGCTTGCATATTCTGTTGTTATACATTGTAGCCTGATCCATTTTTATTGCCACTCATGGCTTCCTGCTCCACCAAAGCTCATTTTAAGATGATGAACTTTTCTAATAAAATATGCAGCTGT
>CM033644.1:59582754-59750511 GCA_019512145.1 Engystomops pustulosus
AGCTGTTTTAACTGTTTGTTACTATGCAGTTACAAGTCCCCACCATAGTATCTGGGACCTAACATAATAAATACAGGGAGTACAGAAAGTATTCTGACCCATATAAATCTTTCACTTTTTGTTTCATTGCAGCCAATTGCTAACATCATTTTTGCTCATTAACCCCTTCCCGACGCATGGAGAGGGCTCGCGGCCAAGCCCACTCCATAGCCGGTAAGTCTTTGCTGCATATTGCAGCAAAGGCTTACCGGTAACACCCGTGATCAGTTTTTCACTGCGTTTAACCCCGTAACGGAAAATAGAGGCCAAAGTCAAAAATGACATTTTTTTGCCATTTTGAAAAATATAAAAAAATTAATAAAAAGTGATCAAAAGGTCGCACAGTCCTAAAAATGATAGCAATGAAAATGCCATCAAAAGTTGCAAAAAATGAGGCTAGTCTATTCCAGGGTCACCTGATCTGGCCAGCCAACCACTGCTATCGACGTGTAAGGGTACCACGTCATGCTGGGTGGAGTGCAGAGTCTCCTGGCTTGTGATTGGCTCTGTTTCTGGCCGCCAAAAAGCAAAACGGCGGGAGATGCCATTTTCTCGAGCGGGCGAAGTATTCGTCCGAGCAACGAGCAGTTTCGAGTACGCTAATGCTCGAACGAGCATCAAGCTCGGACGAGTATGTTCGCTCATCTCTAATTCTGACCCATATAAATCTTTCACTTTTTGTTTCATTGCAGCCAATTGCTATCATCATTTTTGCTCATTAACCCCTTCCCGACGCATGGAGAGGGCTCGCGGCCGAGCCCTCTCCATAAACGGTAAGTCTTTGCTGCATATTGCAGCAAAGGCTTACCGGTAACACCCACTGTCGGTTTTTCACTGCGTTTAACCCCGTAACGGAAAATAGCGGCCAAAGTCAAAAATCACATTTTTTTGCCATTTTGGAAAATATAAAAAAATTATAAAAAGTGATCAAAAGGTCGCACAGTCCTAAAAATGATAGCAATGAAAATTCCATCAAAAGTCGCAAAAAATGACACCACCCACAGCTCCGTACACCAAATTATGAAAAAGTTATTGCCGCCAGAAGATGGCGAAATAAAAAAAAATAATTATTGTACAGGAGGTTTAAATTTTTTTAAATGTATGAAAACATTATAAAACCTATACTAATTTGTTATCCACGTAATCGTAGCAACCCAAAGAATAAAGAAGACATGTCATTTGGGGCACACAGTGAAAGCTGTAAAATCCAAGCCCACAAGAAAACGTTGCAAATGTGTTTTTTCACCATTTTCACTGCATTTGGAATTTTTTTCCCGCTTCCCAGTACGTGCCATGGAATATTAAATACCATCACTTGAAAGTGCAATTTGTTACGCAGAAAATAAGCCATAACAGAGCTCTTTATGTGGAAAAATGAAAAAGTTATAGATTTTTGAAGGTGGGGAGTGAAAAATGGAAGTGAAAAAACTAAAAAAGGCCAAGTCGTTAAGGGGTTAATGTACACTCTGCACCCCATCTTGACAGAAAAAAATCACAGAAATGTAGATATTTTTGTTAATTTATTAAACAAGAAAACCTGAAATAAGTATTCAGACCCTTTGCTTAGTAGTCAGTAGAAGCTCCTTTTGAGCCAGAACAGCCATGAGTCTACTTGAGAATTATGCAATAAGTTTTTCATACCTGGATTTTGGGATCCTCTGTAATTCCTTCTTGCAGTTCTTCTCCAGTTCCCTCAGGTTGGATGTTGAACGCTAGTGGACAGCCATTTTCAAGTCTCTCGAGAGATGCTCAGTTGGGTTTAGGTCAGGCCTGTGACTGGGGCAGTCAAGAATGGTCACAGAGTTGTTCTTAAGCCTCTGCTTTGTTATTGTAGCTGCATGCTTAGGGTCATTGTCTTGTTGGAAGGTGAACCTGCGGCCCAGTCGGAGGTCCAGAATACTCTGGTGGAGGTTTTCATCCAGGATCTCTGTACTTGGCTGCATTCATCTTTCCACTAATTGCAACTGGCTGTCCTTTCCCTGCCTCCATAGCATGATGCTATATCACCATGTTTCACTGTTGGGATTGTATTTGGCAGTGCCTGGTTTTCTCCACACGTAAATCTTACAGTTAAAACCAAAATGTTCAATCTTTGTCACATTAGACCAGAGAATCTCATTTCTCATAGTCTGGTAGTCCATCATGTGTTTTCTTTTTGCAAACTGTACGCAGGCTTATGTATGTCTTGCACTGAGGAGATTGGTAGTTACAGGTGTAATGAGCTGCAGGAGACCAGACAGCAATATAGTGAATCCCTACAACTAACATATTGGACTCTTTTAATTTCACCTTAAAATAAATCTACCATTTAAAAATGGTCATTTTGACCCAAACAAACCTTTACACAGGGGTAGGTAAGCGGATGCTGGAGGTGGTCTTGAGAAGGCACAGAAATCCCATACTGTGCTTTATCAAGACCACCTCCAGCATCAGCTAACCTACCCCTGTGTAAAGGTATGTTTGGGTCAGAATTACCATTTTGAAATGGTAGATTTCCTTGAATCATCTTACATGGTAATAAATAAGATGTAAATAGCACTGTACTTTACACAATTACACCTAATAAGAGTGTCAAATAGCGGTGCATTTTTATCCTTGGACAAATTTTGGACAAATCTGGGTCATCTTTTTTCCTTTTATTTTGTAGCTAATAAGAGCAATTGTAAATGGTTTGTCAACATGGTTGTCCCTATTAATTCAATATAGAACCTAAAGGGATTTACCGCCCTTTTAACCCTTCAACCCTTTTGATTCGTTAATAACATCAGATCGGTAGAGGTCCAAACACAGCACAGTCACTGATCAGCTGTTCACAGCAGCTTAGGGTTCACAACACACAGTGCAGGAATCCAGGAGCACAGAGCTCTGCCCACTGCATAGTGGCCTTGCCACAGTACTGGGTCAAGGCCTTCTCCATTTTAAAGTGGCAGAAAAGATCAAGGGCATTGCTAAGTCAAAGAATTCAGATCATAAGCTCTAGATCCTTTTGTACAGATTGTATGTCTCCTTGTGTTATTATTAAGGGTATTGACATCCACTGATATAGTTCAGTAAGAAGGAAGCAGGACCATGTGCTGCTCATCTCCACCCCATTTATTCACGTCATTTATTCAACCTAATTGGGAACATGTATCACTCCTATTGCTTTCATTTTTTTTGTGTGACGTTTTGCAGTTTGCCACTTTTTAGGTGCAGAATCAAGCAGAGTACCAAAGTTGGCTGCCTCAGGGATTTAATGCAGTGGCCGTATTTATCTTTGTAGCCTAGATGTTTGTTCAACTTGTGAGACTTTTGGGCTTGGAATTGTCCCATTCTTGAGCCTAGTAAAGATGTTTGTTCAACTTGTGAGACTTTTGGGCTTGGAATTGTCCCATTCTTGAGCCTAGTAAATCGCAAAACAGAGCATATTACCTGTTTGTTATTTTATATTTTAAAGAAAATGTGTAAAAATCCCTCAACACCATACCAGCCAACCAGGTCAATTACCAGCTGCTAGGAGTAGCTCTTAAATTTTTTTTTCACTATCTTTTAGACCATCTAGGGTACATTAACCCTAGATAGTCAGATCGCTGCTACCATATACTGCAATACTTCTGTATTGCAATATATGGCATTTTTGCAGCACATTCATTACAATGAGCCACTGGCTCATTGTAACGAATATGCAGCTGCCAGATAGCCTCGTGTCAAAAGAAGACACGAGGCTACCATAGCAACTGATCGCCGCCCCCCGATGACGTTCGGGGGCGTGGCGATCGAAAAAAAGATGGCGGCGCCCACGCGCCGCCGTCTTTTAAACGCCGCCGGCGACTTTGCCGGCAGCGTTTAGGGGGTTAATAGCCGCGATCGGTGCAAGCACCGACCGCGGTTATTAGCGGTGGGGGTTTTGTGCAAAATGCAAAAACCCCCACCTTTGTATGAAGAGGACTCAGCCCGTGAGCCCTCTTCATACATCCCTTATACCTCTGCGCCGTAGAGCTACGGCGCAGAGCGTTAAGGGGTTAAAGAAAATGTGTAAAAATCCCTCAACACCGTACCAGCCAACCAGGTCAATTACCAGCTGCTAGGAGTAGCTCTTAAAATAGTTTGTAGGATGTCAAAGCAATTTCAGTGTGCAATGAAAAAGATTACAATCTCTTTCTTCATTGTGCTGTCACTCTTCCTCTGCACCAAACTCACCTGTCTCCTCTTCACAGAATTCTGAATAAGCTCCCATCATCTTAAATAAGATTCAGAAGAGCAGCAAAGGATACAGCGACTGCAAAGACTATGCATAAACATGTCACTCTGGAATGGTACACAATAGCACTTTCAGAACAGTTCCTAAATAGTGTGCCTAAAAAACTTAAAACATAAAGTACACAGGAATAGAATTGTGGAAAAACCAATCGATACTTAAAGGGACACTGTCAACAGATTTTTCTCCATTAGACTACAGGTACGTTCAGGTAGGGTACAAATGATCTTTTGTAGAATTCCCTCTTTTATGTGAAATCTCTCCCGTTTGCCGATAAGAACTCTCCTCCAAAGGCATGTGAAAATTAGATGAATAAAGTTTAGAGGCAAGTTTAGAAAAGCATTTCAGAAGCTGAAGTCAGTTCTATAATACCTTTGGTGTCATATTAAACATAATAAACTCAACTTTTAGGTCACATCAGGCTTTTGGTTATGTGGTCTACAGAACAGGAGATGTGGGCAGTTAAAAAAACTTGGAATTGGAATTTTATCTGCAGCTCGCAACTATTTATTTAACTGCCTTATATCTTGAGTTCCTTAGATCTCAACACTAGCCTGATGTGATCTTAAAGATGAGATTTTTATCCTTGATATGACACCAGAAGCATGTCTCTTTATGGTACTATATATATATAGGGGTGTCTGAAGGGTCATCCCCCTGCAGCCTCTGAACTGAATGCACATTAGGCAAACATGCCTAATATGATATAGATCATTGCAGCCTGGGACTAAAGTAAAGTATCCAGAGAGCTTTATCAGAGGTCACAGTGGGCAGAGATGTCCGTCTGTAACTAGGGGTCATTGGTAAATCAAGTTTCCTTAAGTTTGGCACAGTCTCTATAGCACTAATTTATACTTGATTCCTCTCGCTGTGTAACCAACCAGATAGGATTTTTTTTTTGCTACACCTAAAACTTCAAAACCCCCATAAATATGGTTTTTCATCAATTTTCTTCAGGTAAAATTATTTGTATTTTTGTTACATACAGGAACCACACCACAACCCACCACAAACCCAACACAGAGATGCACATTTACTAAGGTGCTTGCGCCAGTTTTCTGTTGGACTTTCCATGTTCTTCATGTGAAAACTGCTTGAACATGTATTTAAGAATGAAGCACACGTGGACCTTTTGTGTCAAGGCTGCAATATTCTTCACGCGACACATATTTCATCATTGAAATGGGGGTTCCCCTGACAATCGGACTGTGCTACACATTTAACATGCAAAATCAGACGGAAGTGTAGTGAACGTCCCATGTTAAAGGTGCACCAAAAAAAATCTGGCACACTCAGCACACTACACAGGCAAACTGCACATATTACAGTTTGCATTGTTTTTAGTAAATGTGCCCCAGTACATTTATATATGTTCCATGCATTCAGTGAGGGGTCTATACTCATGTGTAGGCTGCAGAGGAATGCCAATATTTATCATGTTGCTATTGTTGGTTTGAAACAAGCCACATATAAAAAGAGGACAATATTAAATAAAAAATTACATTTTATATTGTACCATTTTTGTACATATAACAATTTAAATAAAAAAATGCATATCTCATCCATTTAACCATTGAGCTCATCAGCTTGTAGCTGGAGTATATGACTTTAAAAGTATCTTTTTTACTTCATCTCTACCACTGATTCCTCAATGTTTCATGTGTCCTTCAAAGCATGTGCCCTGTGACTTCATCCATTATTTAAAATCCCAAGATGAGTTATGCTCTTTTCCACTACCCAGATGGCCCAAGAGCATTTGCTACTGACATGTCATTTGTAACCTCAACTATAGGAAAACTGCTGCATGGACCCTGCAATAAGGCCGAGACAAGCTGGACAGTCAAAAAATTTATATGATAAAATACGTTCCAATGAGTGCAGAAAACTAACAATGAATGGCAAACGTGAACATTGAACTCAGTATTTTCAGTATAACTAACCTGTGTACCTCTTAAAAGCAAAATTCAGAGGTACCTCACAAAATATAAGTAAGGTAGGAATTAAAGGGGTGTTCCCATTTTAGCAAATACATGTTAATGATTGTATAATGAAAAGTTATATCATTTTCCAATATACTTCCTGTATCAATTCCTCGCGCTTTCCTGTGAAATAAAAAATGAAGCTTTCTATAAAATGTCAATAAACAGAGATCTAGAAAACCATTAGGAATTGATACAGAAAGTATATTGGACAATTGTATGATTTTTATCATACAAACAATGATATTAATTTGCCGAATTTAGAATACCCCTTTAAGGAAGGAGATTGTCGTTGCAGGCCACTTTTACAGACAACTGGAGCATTGAATTCGCTAAGGATTATAGCAAAAATGCAAATACGTTTTCCAGGGCAGGAAATAAAAGAAGACAATTCCTATCCCTATAATAATTAAACTAGCATGTTTCTTCTAAATGGTATAGATACCCAACCAGAGACAACACTGTTGCCATTACAGTACTCTTTTTGAGAACTGGTTTGGCTAGGTGAGAGGCCACTGAGTTGGAATTCATTCTCTTTATGGAAATTGCCTCCTAATGAGTTACAGTAAGAATATCCATATACATCAAAGGAAGAGGAACCTGAAAGAAATAATGTGGACACTCCTCAGTCACCCATGGATGAGGCTGGTCATGGCCAGAAAACCACAACTATACCGCACAAACACTTAATAGAATAGTTCATATCTTATTAATAATCTAGCTAAGAATACATGTATTATACAGACATAAAAATACATTGTTCTCACAAAGAATTATATAAAACAGGATAATAGAAAAATGATGAAGATATGTCATTATTGCATTATCCAGCTGTCACAGTGCCAAAAGCTTGTCATTCACTGTTAAAATTTTCTGGCTGGTTTAGTAAGTAAAAAAATATTTCATTAAGTTATATTATACACCGAGAAAAATGAGAATCAATTATTGACTCTATCACAAGAAATAAAAATAGAAAACCTGTAAAATGTTCTATTGAATTACAACCCTCTGTAATTGGAGCATAAAAGTTGCGTAAGTCTTTTAATAAGTTAAATACATCAAACACCTAAGTATATGTTATGTACTTACCTACACAGAATATCGTACTGTTTAGGTGTACTATCATGAGAGCGGGTTTGATGTAGTTACAATGCATATATTTCCAAGATGACTGAATTACTCCATCTTACTGTGTCTGGTATATGCACTTCCATTGTGATATGTAGAGATGATCGAATGTGTTGAAATTCGAACCGATTCACTGAATTTTTTTCTAAAATTTAATTCAACCTGAATCGAATCATGACGTATCACATTAAAAAACAGGCATTTCCTGGCTGCAGAGAGCCTGTAGGGTATTATAGAACATTGTGCCATGCTCAAATATGCATAAGGAGCATGGTTTGGTCTTCAAACTATGCTGTTTTTTAGTATTCCCACGCACATGACAGATGCCACTCTTAGAATCGTTTCACTCTTCAATTCCATGGGCACTTAGAGAGGCCAACTTCACCAAATAAGTGAAGCGGGAACGCAGCCTGACAAGGTAACGTCTGTGCCAGCTCAAAAGGACTGAGCTGAGGGCCAAGATCCCACTATTACATCAAAGAGTGCACTCTTTTTACACTGACATCAGATGATTCCATAGATTACGTCAGAACCTGTTCTGTTAAATTCGGATACATGTAGAACCCCCCCAAAAGAGTGGATAGGGTGTCGGCAGTAATTTTGAAATGACGTCACTGATCATTTTGCCCTTTATATCATCCGCCTGTGTCCTCTTTCAATCAGACTAGCACAATGACAGAGTGTGGAGGTGGCAGCAACAAGTTAAGCCACAGAATGGCACAATGATAGAGTGTGTGAAGATGGCAGCAGCAGCATGAGGTCAGAGAGTGGCACGATGAAAAATTCTTTAGGTGGCAGCAACTTGGTGGACCACAGAGTGGCACAATGACATAGTGTGCAGGTGGCAGTAACATAGTAAGCCACAGAGTGACACAATGACAGAGTGTGGAGGTGGCGCCAGCAGCAGGAGGTCAGAGAGTGGCACAATGACAGAGTGTGGAGCTGGCAGCAACATGGTAAGTCACAGAGTGGCACAATGATAGAGTGTGGAGGTGGCAGCAACCTGGTAGGCCACAGAGTGGTACAATGACAGAGCGTGGAGGTGGCGGCAGCAGCATGAGGTCAGGGAGTGACACCATGACAAATTCTTTAGGTGGCAGCAACATGGTAGGCCAAAGTGACACAAGGTAAGCACAATGACAAAGTTTGAAATGAATTTGAAGTTTGAAATGAATTTGAAGTTTGAAATAAATTTGAAGTTTGAAACTAATTCGAAGTTTGAAACTAATTCGAAGTTCGAAATGAATTTGAAGTTGAAATTTTTAATTTAAATTTGAATTTAAAGCTAAGCAATGCCACATGCATCCTTCATTACAATTTCCCTGAAAATATTATGACTTTGCCAAAAAAGAACTGCAAAGGTGGCAGCAGCAGCTGCATAAGGTCAGACAGTAGCACAATGACAAATTCTTTAGCTGGCAGCAGCATGGTAGGCCACAGAGTGGCAGAATGACAGAGTGAAGGTGGCAGCAACACGGTAGGCCACAAAGTGGCACAATGACAAAGTGTGTAGGTGGCAACAGCAGCAGGAGGTCAGAAAGTGGCACAATGACAAATTCATTAGCTAGCCCGCACCAGGTAGTCACAGACTGGCACCCTGACGCGTGGATGGTGGCGGAAATATGGTAGGCCACAGAGTGGCCCCAATGCAGACTTGTGATGCGGTCGCAGCAGGAGGTCCAGAAAGTGGCCCACATGACAATTATTTAGGTGGCCGCAACATCGTAGGCCACAGAGTGTTGCACAATGACAAGCGTGTGGCTGGTGGATGCGAGACATCACTGGTACGCCATGGGCACAATACATTGGAGAGTTGGGATGTGGCTGGACCGCAGCAGAAGGAGGACACAGAGTGGTATACACTGCAGACCGGTGTGGAGGTGGCAGCACTTGTAGGCCAAGCGTGGCACAATGACAGAGTGTGGAGTAGCCCGCGCCGACGGACGGACCAGAGTGGTAACAGACACGGTGTGGAGGTATGCACGACTCTGGTAGGCGAGGCTGCACAGAGTGGAGCCATGATCCCCGGTGGCGGTGGAAGAGCAAGGCAGCGTATGAACCGTCAGAGCGTGGCCACGTGACAAACTTCTTGGGTGGCAGACCATGTAGGCCACAGAGGGCCCATGATAGAGTGTGGAGGTGGGTGACCATTCAACGTCCCTGGATACGAGATGGTGGGAGCAGAAGATGGCGCAACTGCGGAGGACGATGTGTGGCATTCTACTGCACAAGCAGGGACTCTGCCCCCCACTTTTATCTCCACGAGCTGCTGACTGTCTCTAAAGAATGATTCTCCTCGCTTTGGTAGTGGCGTGAGCCCCGGACCACTCGTCCAGTGTGACTGGCGAAACTTTCTCGATCGGTGCCCAAAACTGCTCAGCCAAAACCCACGTTATCTACCGCAAACTAGTGCGAACATTGGTAATTAGAGACACTATTTACCTAATAAGGGCCAAAATAATTACTGACCACATGTTTACCCTCCATTAGGTGCTCCCCTCCGATCATCCCGGCTTAGCCCCCATAGCCCCTATCTGGTCTACTTGTACTCTCGCGATACAGTACCTATGCTATGGTGACCCAGTGTGTTCGGATGCCAGCGTCTTGTCTCTTCTAGACTCCTGTCATCAATTCTGGGCATAGCTACTACAAGGTGTTGGCCCGCGTCTCTCAGCGTTTTGGTCCGCTCTTGACTGATGTGCCTGCCCACCGTGCTCGCCCTTGCGTCGTCTGGCTTCGCCACCCGCCATGGATGTTCCGAATCCACGTTCCACCACCTAGCTACATGATGCGCGCGTCGTGAATCGAGATCCGGGATTTGTGGATGGCCGCCTTGAGTCACTTCGTGTACTCCGCTCTTCACCAGAAGAACCAAGGCTGATGATGCGATTCCAGCATTCTATGTACCCTTTGGCGCATCTCCTCGCTGAAGTAGACTATCCCGATGTGGCGCTCGCCTGGTGTGTTCCGGTGCATGTGTACCCCAACGGTCCCGCCCACCACTTATTGCGTAGGCTTGGCGAGCAACGCTGTTCAATTGGTACCAAGTGTGACTGCGTCGGGGGGTGGGGCGGGGGTCTTGGCGGGGGGGGGGTGCGGTGGGGTCGGGGGGCGAGGGGGCCCCGGGCGGGGGGACGTGGCGGCCTAATGTGTTATCATTTTGCCTGCATGGCGGGCGGGGTTGCTGTCTTCCCCGCGGCGCTTTCGTCCCCTCGGGGGTGCGTTCCCCGGGTGGGACGCGCCGCGGGCTCCTGGCCCCTCGATTTGGGTCTGTCGGGATCTGTAATCTGGGGCCGCTGCCCAAAAGAGTGCTGCAACGAAATATTCCCCCACATGACATCCCATCCACCTAACACTCGCGTTGAACCGTTGATCTATGAATAGGCGTATGGATACATGAGTTTCATGTTGTGTATGAGACTCAAATGTTCTTGCAGTCTACACGCTCCGAATGTCGCATTGCGAAATCGAGACTCCTCGATCCAGGCAACGGTTTTTCCAATCTTATCCTGTCCAATGTTTCGATCGGTAGTGTGCAAATTGTAGCCTATCGTATAGACTGTTGTTTTACGCTGATAATGGCAGTGGCACCTGTGTGGTCTTTCTTGCTGCTGTAGCCCATCCTTGCCGTCAAAGTCGACGTCTCCTGTGCCGTTCTATTGCAGAGGCTCTTCGCCTGTACCGCCTGTTGTACGCGGTGTTGCCGATCATGAGTCAACTGTGGCCGGTCTTCCAGCTTCGACACTCAGTAGTGCCCATTTCCTTATCTCCTGGTCACGCTGGATCATCAACAAGGTCTTTTTCTGCTCCACAGAACGCGGTCACTGGCTTGTGTTTATCTCTTTTTTCGGCAATTCATTTCTTGTAAACCCTAAATGGTGTGCGTGAAAATCCCCGTAGATCAAGTTGAAATTATCTCAGACCAGCCTTATGGCACCATACACCAGCTCAGTTCACCGTGCTACTCTAAATCCTTCTTGTCTTCCAATTACTGCATGCCTGACGTGTGCACTGCCAGGAGATCTTGGTCTTTGACCAGTGCGAGTATGCCTAAAGACTCGAGTGGCCTGCCATGTGTATGGGCTGACATGTCGAAATTAGTGTTAACGCGCAGTTGGACAAGCGCTGTACCTAGATTGAAGTGGCCGTCAGCGTGCGTGTACTGATACTGTATGCAATAACTGTCGACATCTCTATCAGTGCAACATAGAGCAGTATGGGGCATACTATTGTATCATAACAGCAGAACATATACAGTGCCACACATAGAAGTAAGTAGATACAAGTCAGTAGATGCATTAGTATGCATACAACCACAGTACAAGACCTATACAGTTACACACAGATTATACAGTTATAACATAATCACAGACTTAAACGTGCACACATAATATGAGTTACAGATGCATCACAGACCATTATCATATGTTACAGTTGTCACACATAGATACAGATTATTATGCATTGATCAACTTCTAGCACATATCGTACAGCATGTGGGACTATCGACCCGTTCATCCTACTAGTTCGTATGCCTACTACACTTGACAATTACTCAGCGCTACACTGTTATTACATGTAGGTCCATATCATAACCATTTCAGTTACCATGACATACAGTGGTACATAACCCCTACGCACTTAATACAGCTATGTCCCATATATCACAGACATCTCCGTAACATCTATATGTCACAGTATGCATACACAGATATACAGTGCACACATACAGCGATGCATAACACAGACTATATACACGTGCATCACATACACATACAGGATGCATAACATAGACATCATTTACAGTGCCACCATACATTAGGATGCATAACACAGGCATACCGGAACCATATATACAGTATGCATACACAGAACATATACAGTGGCACACATATCTACAGAATGCATACACAGACAAATACAGTGCACACAGATATACCGTATGCATAACACAGACATTACAGTGCCACATTTTTACAGTATGCATAAACACAGACATACAGTACACAATATATACCGTATGATAAAACAGACATATACTGTGCACACATATATACAGTATGCATAACACAGACATATACATGCACACATATATACAGGTATGCATGTACAACAGACATATACAGTGCACACATTATACAGTATGCATAACACAGAAAATGCACCATACGTATGCTATCACAGACATATACAGTGCACACATAGATACAGTATGCAACACAGACATATACCAGTACACACAGTATATACGTATGCATAAACAGACATATACAGTGCACACATACATACAGTATGACTACACGGACATCTACAGTGCACACATATATACATATGATAACACAGACATATACGTTAAACCCACATATATACAGTATGCCTACACAAGACATATACAGTGCACACATACATGCAGGATGCATAACACAGACTATAATGCACACAACATTACAGGATGCACTAAACAAGACATAACAGGCAGACTTACATCCAGGATGCATAACACACGACATATACAGTGCACCCATATACAGTATGCTACACAGACATATACAGTGCACACATATATACAGTATGCATACACAGACAAAACAGTGCACACATATATACAGTATGATAACACAGACCTATACAGTCACCACTATATACAGTTGCATAACACAGACATACAGTACACACCACATATATACAGTATGCATAACACAGACATATACAGTGCACACATATATACAGTATGCATGACACAGACATATACAGTGCACACATATATACAGTATGCATAACACATATATACACATATACACACAAATATGCACAGCACAGATACAGACACACACACACATGTGCATAACAAAGACATATTATACATCTGTGTTATGCATATGTGTGTAAATGTCACATATACACACACATATATGCATTGCACGGTTATATATGTATGTGAACTGTATAAACAAATTTTAGACACTGTACAACTTACAGTTATCTATGAGGAAGGCACACAGCAGCCTCTCGATGTTCCGGGTCACAGCATCCCCCTCCTCCTCTCTCTCTGTCCCGGCTCCACTTCAGGTCTCCTAGTAGGAGGGGGAGGTACAAGCTTCACCCCCGGTGCTTCCTGCTCCCAGCGCTGCACTGGGAACTTCTTGTAAACATTTAGAGACATTGTCCTGCATCCGGCCAAGTGCTGCATCTGAGGGGCCCGCAGGTCCTCAGTTTAGAAGAACTGCATCTACCCGGTGCAGTGTGGCTTGTCTGCTCTGTATCTGCGCGCAAGGGGCAGGTGCTGTTCTTCTAAACTGAGGACCTGCGGGCCTCTCTCTCTCAAGGGCCCAGTCGCAAGTGCACTCCCTGCGACCGTGATTGTTATGCCACTACACACGATGGGGGATGATGGTGTGCGTGCCAGCAGAGAGGGCTCTCGTGCCCTGTCTGGCACGCGTGCCATAGGTTCGCCACCACTGACCTATTAGATCTCTGGCTGAGGGAAATGAATAGGACAAAGGCTGGCTGATGACAGGTGAGCGCCGCTGACCTGCTCCTGGGCCATGCCAACTAAGGGTTGTATCTGATGAACCAACCGACTCTTGGCTCTGGTGGGATGCCATTTGGGAGGAAGTGGATGACCTAGTCAACCAATCGACAACCTTTGGGTTGTTTATCAACACACTGCCGCTAGATGACACCGGCAGTTCTGGCCTCACACAGAGTGCCGCGACGTCCCCTTACTGTGTTGCGACCTGTGCCTGATCCACCTACCACCTCTCTGTCTGACATATTGGTTAATCAACTATAGATTTGACACGGATCTACTTTATCTACCAAAAAAACTTGAAATTTGGGGTATACAGAAGCACAAGAACTGACACCCTGGAATAGGAGCAGAAATCACTACAGAAAGTATGTGGATTTTACACAGATTTATTCCTATTCACTTCAACAACAACAAAAAAAACCCTGCAATTTGGGGTATACAGATCCCCCAAAATGGGCACCCTGGGATTGCAATAAAAATCACTCCAGCAACTACATGAATTTGACAAGTATTTCTCCCTATTTACTTCAGCAACAAAAGAAGAACTGCTATTTGAGGCATACAGATCCCGAAAAACGGACACCCTGCAATAGGAGCAGAAATCACTACAGAAAATATGTGGATTTTACACATATTTCTACCTATTCACTTCAGAAACAAAAAAGAACTGCTATTTGGGGTAAACAGATCCCCCAAATGGACACCCTGGGATTGGAGCAGAAATCACTCCAGAAACTATGTGGATTTTACACAGATTACTTCCTATTCACTTCAGCAACAAAAAAGAACTGCCATTTGGGGTAAACAGATCCCTCAAAATGGACACCCTAGGATTGGAGCAGAAATCACTACAGCAACTACGGGGATTTGACACATATTTCTTCCTATTCACTTCAGCAACAAAAGAAGAACTGCTATTTGGGGTATACAGATCCCCCAAAACAGACACCCTGGGATTGGATCAGAAATCGATACAGCACAGTACAGTACAAACAGCTATTATAGAAAATTATGATCTCATGGATTTTTTAAGATTGTATATAAAAAAAAGATGTATATGTACACATTTTGTAAAATTTCACTGGTGTGTATTATATTTTTTTAGGCATTTATAATTGTGAAAACAGTTATATTTTTAATTATTGGTATATATTCATAATAGAAGGGGTTAAGTGCATATATATATTTTTGGTATGCATTTTTGGTAAGCATATATAAATATGTGGTAAATCGGCCCATGTGGTACATGGGCAGTGAGTGTCATTTTGGTATTATTTGTGTGCTTATTTATATGCAGCAGTGTGTAGGCGTTTATATATATATATATATATATATATATATACACACACACACAAATGACTTTTCCATTATACTTCTTCAAGGCTTTGCCACTAGGGGTTCAAGCTGATGTTGGGGCTATACATTTAAACAAGCTTAGCCTCTGATACACCTAGGGCGCATTCTTAGGTGGAAGTTATTCTTAGTGGACCGCATTCACCAGGCTGTGCCTGGATACATTAATTAGTTTGCTATTCATGACACCTGGTGGAGGCCTTTATAATTGCGAGAAAGTACCCCTGAGGAAGCCTCTTTTTTGCCAAGAGGGGGAGCTAGTTCTCGAGGACATCCAGCATTATTATATGCTAAGCTGAGTCTTGGGCAGGACATTTTTGTAGTGACTTTTTTGTTCATATTTATAATGTTTTTATTCTTTTTGTTTGGTTTGTGGTGCATTTAATAAAGAATTACATATTTTTTGCCTTTTTTTGTGTTCTTTATCATATCAACTCTGCTACTTCTATGCTCTGCCACAACACACTCTCAGATCTGATGTGCCTCTATTCCCCTGCCCCCAGATAAGATTTTATCTGCCTGTAGCTTGCATCTCCCCTTGAGATGTGATGTGTTGTTTGCCGGCAGGAAGTCAGGGTGTGTGTGAGCTCGTCCTAGAATGCAAGGGTGCAGGCTTGGGGCAGAGAGCAGAGAAAAATTCAGCTCAGCATCATACAGGAGAGCAATATGTCTGCTGTCAGAAAATCCAGGGTCGGAAACTAGGAGCAACTGAAATTGTGTACACCAGGACTTAGAGAGACGTGTTGGAATTATATCTGTGAAATGCTGTATTTTGTAAATTAGAGAATTTTTATTTTACTATCCTGAGTACATTTAAGAAACTTGCCTTTGTGGAAATACCCCTTTGAAGCCTGAAGAGTTTTCTGCTCTCTGCCCTATCCTGCTCCATATCCCTTCCCCTCTGATATTAGTAAGAACTGTATTGATAAATACTTTAGCTGTCACATATATCAGGGGGTTGGCTGTACAACACTTTACTGTAGAGAGACACAGGCTCCCCAAGCTGAAAGATTTGCTCAGGGTCATTGCTGAATTCATAGTCATGCTGCTAATAACTACATACACTAAGGTAGGATTACACAGATCTCCTGGGCTTTTACCTTACTATATTTGTGTTTTGTAAGGGAAATGTTAGATGACCTACGGTGGTGCTTTAGAGAACTTTTACTCATATTGTCTCATTACAAATAACTGCTAATACCTAGGAATTTGGAAAACCAAAAAAAATTATGGGAAGGGGTCTTCAAAGCAGAGTACCACTACCATTTTAATTCAAATAAAAAAATGTAATGACAAGTCTTGATATTGTTGTGTGTCAATTTTTGGCCAATAGCAATATTCCATGTAATATTTGATAAACATAACATCCCATTAAGTTGAGTAAATGAATGTTATTAAGTAATGGTCATTTTCTGCTAAGTGTATTTATTTGACATTTTCTGCAGAAGTGATGTTTCTACTAATTATTTCTATCCAAATGTGTGATTAATTGAATAGTTTTCGTAATTACACCAAATCTAATTTGTTTTGAAACATATTGAAATCTTGTATTTGCAAGTACATTAAATCAATTATGCTAAGTGTTCTTAATATGTTTATCAGAAGGACCCTTTTTAAAATATGTCTAGTTTAGAGAGTTGTTTCTTGTCTTTTTACAGGATAGGAAATTAATAATGCCAATATTAGTTAAAAATCACTCAATGTGAACATGTTAATTATTCCTTTCAATTTCCCTACAGTATATAAACAGATGTTTATAGAGTAACTCTTTTGAACCCTGTGGCAAGTGATGGTTGTTCAATTACGTGTTAAAAAGCAATTTTACACTCCTTAGTAAAGAACCTCTAAAAAATGTCTTCAAGTTAAATGAAAAATGCATGATAGGAATAATGATTTCCAAGCTCTCAACAAAGATTGCTCTTTTAACAAATGTGTGTTTTGAAGGTGATAGTTAATTCTTCTAAAATTCTTGAATACTTTGTAATTTGTACATTTGTATTCTATGGCCATAGCAGTTTGCTACATTTTTAGGTTAGGTGATTAAAGAATATTTCCAACTAAAACCAATTTTAGCAACCAGAATTTTTCAAACCAAGGTTTTGTCAGGTGATTTCTACTGCCCTATTTGGGGCAAAATAATAAATCATACTTTTTATAGCACTCTTATCGCTTTACAGATTGTGGGGTACATAAGCAAATTAAATTTTATATACTCGAGTATAAGCTGACCCAAGTATAAGTCGAGGCCCCTAATTTTACCACAAAAACCCTGCCCCATAGTATACAGCCAGCACTTGCCCCCCAGTATATAGCCTGCCAGCCCATACACCCCAGTATATAGCCAGCCCCCTTCCCCAGTATATAGCCAGCCCTCTGCCCCAGTATATAGCCAGCAGCAGGGAAAGACGGATAGGTGAGTTTTTATATATTTTTATACTCGAGTATAAGCCGAGTTTGGGTTTTCAGCACATTTTTTGTGCTGAAAAACTAGGCTTATACTCAAGTATATATGGTAAGTTATGACAGCATGATAACATGATCGTAGGCCACAATAGGAGTAAGAGCAATGTTCACAAGAGCTTACAATCTATAAAGATGTCATTAAAAAAAAGGTTTGAGCATAAATGCAGAATGGAAACCTAGGACAGTCCAGAGTACCCCATTTACAGCTTTCCCAGAATTAGTGTTTATCAAGAGCAAGCCTTCAAAAATCTTTTGAAATCTGTATCCAGCTGATAGATAAGGATATTAGGCTAATGTTTAAAGGGGTTGGAAACTTTATATTGGAGGCATGATATTAAACAATATATGTTCAGAAAATGTTCTGCCCCATTTTCATGAAATCATAACCCATGTGACCTCACAATCCCATTAACTTGTCTCCGTCTGCCCGCTGACTTTAGACATCACCAGATGCAGGTCCAGAGACCCTAGGGAGAAGGGACATGCGGTTTATAACCACTTCTCCCTTTTCAGCATCACACTATAGATTCGGCGGTCACGTGACCGCTGGGTCTAAAGAGTTAATAATAGCTGCTGGGTCTAATTAAATCCAGTACAGCTCTGATCAGCATCACCAGTGACAGGTGGTAGTTCCCCCCTATAACGGGGGCTCTTATAGATGCCCCAGTTACAGGGGAAAAATTGTAAAATTAAAAACAATAAAAAGTGAAAATGCCCCCAGGGGTCTATTATGACCTCATGGGGAACATATAAAAGTAAAAACACACATAACAAATATTTATAAAAATACATTGACATTCCCATATAATTAAAAAAAAAACCCTGCTACACTAAAAGAAAAACATCGCCATTGACGCCCGTTTTCCCAAGGCTATACATATATCATATACATAAAACCACCAAAACAAAATAGGAAATTCAGTAATAATGTTCATTTTGAGTTAATTTGAAAATGATAAAAAAAAAGTACTATAAAGTACAAAGAAATTTCAAATAAAAATGAAAAAAAAAAATTTAAAACTTTTATTACCTTTTATTACTAACTATTTACTATCTTAATCTCTGTGTCCTGAAAAAAACACCGGAGAAATTTAAAGGTAGCACACCAAAATAGTTGTAGCCCTAAAACCACCGCTTATGACAATTCGCTAAAAATGCCCGGTCACTAGAACCTTTTTCATGCCATGTCACTAAGTGGTTAACTTTCACTGTGAGCCACCTGTGCAGTTATCTCCTTTCCCTGTAACATAGCCTGTCACTGCCATGTCACAGGGGCTGTTATGAGTGTCTGTGTGTAGCTCCGTTCGGCTTCACATGTGATAAGCAGAGGAACGAGTAACAGTCTAAACATTTGGGGGAGGAGAACATCCACAGCTGGAGGACAGATCAAACCAGATGCTAAAGCAGTGCAGTGTCTGCTCTCTGCACAAAGCTCCACATAACAGGCCCTGTGACATGGCAGTGCCAGCTGTGTAACAGGGCATGGAGATGACTGCACAGATAGCTCACAGGACACTGTAGATGTGTGCATTCTCATTGGAGTGTATGGTCACATGATCCTCCATCTTCTGCCATCTTTTGGTCGGGGGCAGCAGGCTACTGAGCAGGAAGACATTTCTCAAGTAACGCTGTGGCTTCTGATTACATAAAAAAAAACAAATTAACATATAGCGGCCAACCCCTACAGTCTTTACATACCTAAAGAATATTTACTTGATAGTGCAGCTAAGGAGGTAAGTTTGTTCAGTGCCTGTCTGTTAAAAGTTAACACAATATTTGCTTTAAAATAAAATTCTATCTTCTTTATTATTGCAATTAAAATCTAACTTTAAATAAATAGCTTTATGAATTGCTTTTTCAGAACAAAAAAGGGAAAACAGTAAATAATGCGCCTTCAAATTACTGCTTATTTGCATAAGAGGAACATCATTTACATTCAGCGCCTAGTAGTACACATTTGGGTAATGACAAATGAAGGAAGTCATTAACCACCTGAATTTTTCTACAAGCAGAACCTCAATTACACTGGCGCACAGCACAGATCTGCCGCTGAGGAAGTAATTGGAAAATAATGTAACTTAACCTACCTTTATCATGTAAAATACACGCACTATTGTAAGTATAAATTATGCCATTGGATTTTGCTTGGGAAGTCGGTTTTAAAATGAAAAGTGTTACTATACTTTATCATAAAATGGCACAAAGAATTGTGAAAACACATCTCTCAGTGGTGGACAGAAATGTTAGAATTATAGACATACACACAATGGGGGAGATTTATCATATTTACGCTTCTATGCCAGTATGTAAAAAAAAAAGTCAGCTTTTGAATAGATTGAGTAAATTTGGCGAGTTATTGAGTGGACAGGGGGGGATAGTTTTTTATGGTGGGCCTGGCAGTGATAGATCCTCCTTTAGACTATAAGCCACAGTCACTTTTTAGCATTACTATTTCTTTCTAAAAGTATCTTATATTCCAAAAAATATGGTAAGTCATTTATTTACAGTGTCGTTAAAAAGTCATCTGAGGATGTCTTACAAACAGAATACAAAGCAAACATCTGCTTATGTTTTTCAGTTCAGTCAAAAAAGTAGCTTTATCTACCAGAGCTGCACTCAAGAAAGCTCTGAGATCACCCAAAAGGCACTCTTCTCTTATGATTTCAGTTCTAGAAAAGTAAAGATTTCAGACTTTCTCAAGTCTTTGCGATTCATCTTAGGCCAATAGGAGTCATGGGCCCTGGTAGCAGTTCAATTCTCTGTCAAAATTGAATTTATACTCATAATTAGAAATTTAGGAAGTTTCATCTTTGTAAATACTTTTGGGTGAGTCATGACACCTGTTAAGTAAATCTAAAGACCCCAATTCAATGAATAGAGGCATATTTGTTTTTCATTGGTATACCTGGGGTCTTTATTATCTTTGCTTTACAGCAAACTTTGATATTATAGAAAAGTATATCCTGACATATCTAATTAAAGGAAATCTATCACTTAATTTAACCTCTTCAAAGCATCACCAGCGTGCGCCAGAAATGTGTCTTGGACACTTCTTAAATACATGAGCATGCAGTTTGCCCTCAAAAGAACATGCAAAGTCCAACAGAAAACTGGCACATGGTCCTTAGTAAATACAACTATTGCAGGGTCTAATTAAGATTGATCTATGACAGCCATGGAAGTGTTGGAGAGGTTCAGTGCTGTTATACAGAAGCAACAGATGACCACCAGAAAGACACCACAGGGGAACCTAATTTAGGTGAATTAGGGGAGTTAATACCAGATTAGGTCCCAGTATCATGTGGGGTTTTTATGGAGTAGCCTTTAACTAGCACCAAATGTCAAATTAAAGTAAAGTACTGTAGAGAAACTAGATGTATCCTTACAGAAGTGCCCATAAAACGGCACTGGTGACTGTACCAGTAGTGTCTGAATAAAAAAAAAGTGTTAATCACAGAGCAGTGTCTATAGAGTACTATATAGGATTTAATAAGCCTAGAGTGAGGGAATCTCTGCTAAAGAAAGGAAAAAAACACAAACTGCACCATTAGCTCTGTATGTATGAAAGAACACACTGTCGATGATATATGCTACACATTACACAAGGTACATCAATAGAGCTACTGATGTGTAACTCATCAATCATAGACAAATTAAGCTTCTAGTTGGTAAAAGCCTAAATGATGTGATCAGATAGGACCTTTAAATACAATGATGCATGAGGGATTTGACACATGTGTATGTTCATAATAAAGCACTTAGTAGAAATGGCTGTTTTAGGTAAAGCATATTAATCATAGTCATATGTGAAGAGATTAACTTACATGACAATGATCGGTGATGTGTGACACAACGTGTGAAAATAGCAAAAGACCTACCTCCATCAGATGGCAATGTATCAAAGCCGATACAATTTCATAAAACAGGAATATGAATACATTTTTACTACATATAATATAACATAATGTGCAGGGGCAGAGGCAGAACTCCCACAATAGCAGCTGCTGACATTTTTGTTTTCTGGTTGGTCATTGTATAATAATATTTATATTATAATTATATCGGGGGAAGGGTAAACACTAGTCATGGGTGGTCCAGCATCCCGTATCACAGTTCGCGGATTCACCCGTGGCCCTGTGCCCCTGCTAGCGTGACGCCCGTGCGCCTTACCCGTCCCGGCTCCTGTCTTATCTCCCTCTGCCGTGCACGCACGTTTCCGACTCCTAGGGCATATGCATGCTGGCTTCTCTAGATATAAAGGGCCAGTGCACCGTTAATTGGCACTGGCCATTTTCAGAAAACGCATAAAATCCTGCCCACCCTGCCGGATCTTCGTGACCTGTTCCCTAGAGAAAGGTTTGTCTGATGCCCTGCGCTATTACTGAGATTTCCCATTGTGACCCAGTTCCGTTCCTGACTACACTCCTCCACTGCCTGCCTTGACCTTTTGCTACGTCCCCGAATCTGATACCCAGCTGCCTGCCCTGACCTCCTGTTTGTCCCCAACTACGAGATAGCCTGCCGTTCCTGTACCTTGACCTTGGATGCCACCGCGGACAAGTCACATCTGTGGAACGACCTGGTGGTACCACGCCACAGCAAGTGAAACTCGCTTTGCGGCGGGCTCTGGTGAAAACCGGGTGCTGGTCCCAGGTCTTGGCGTGGGTCATCGTCCGCGGTGGTTCAGAGAATTCACTACCTCCGATCCTGACAACACTCAGTGGCAGGACTTTATGAATTTGAATGGAGAAGTTCACCATATCAATTTTAAAAATGGGCAGTATATGAAATATCATCTGGAGGCAAGACCTAATAGGACTTTTGATGATGTTTTCAATGCTATCATTCTTAGGTCTGTATGACCTTTTGATCACTTTTTATTTAATTTTTTTAGATTTTTCAAAATGGCAAAAAAGTGGAATTTTCGACTTTAAATGCTATTTTCTGTTATATAGTTAAATGCCATGAAAAACAGTTATTATATTTTGATAGATCATACATTTTGGGACGCAATTCTTTTTGTACTATTTTTCAGACCCCCCTAGGGTGCTTTAACCCTCAGTTCTCTGATTGATCCTACCTTATACTGCCATACTACAATATAGTACAGTACAGTATTTTCCTCCTCATTCATTACAATATGCAAATCACACATTGTAATGAATAGGTTAAAAGCAGACAGCCAGGGCTTAAAGGGTTAAATAGCACCAATAAAAATTTGTCTCACAGTTAAAAATCTCTCGACAACTCGGTACATGGAGAAGTATGAAAAATTTGTTGGTGAATAAAAAACAGATATGCATCTATTACTATTAAATTATCCACTTTTGATAGCTGGGAATCCTCAGAACAGTTCAGCAGGCAAACGGAAGATCTTGGAAAGCTGCCTTCATTATGCGGAGCCTTGACAAGCTTCAGGAATCACAAATGATAGATGTGGCATATTAACTGAAAAGCAGCTTGATTCAGCTTGATTTAATAGGTTGCTGGCATCCTATATGGAAAGGAACAGATTCAACTCTAGCAATTAATAAAACACATCTATGAGTTCTTGGTCATGGATTTTTACCTTGCCTTCCCTCGTGATTAATGCTGGACCCACACTGAGAGAAATGGAGTAAAATGTTGCTCAGCAGAAAGAAGCACTTGAGTTAGACGTAGTGACTGGGCGTCATTACAGAGTGGAAATAAATAGAGGAAAACTTTGCTATTTAAATATTAACATTGCTTGGTCGAGGGTTATCGTGCTCATAGGATAAATTTAAATAGTTTCCAGGCAATGATCCAAGATTAGCATTTTATTGTAATGATATTTCAAATATGCAGAACATGACATCTTCTGATGACAGGAGAACACAGACTTGCAGACAGTGATTGTCTTTTTACTAATTTGAATTTTCTTTGAGTTTCTTATTGACAGTTGCATTTTCTATTATTATATCAAAAACCTACATTTCCGGAAACTTGTTTGTTTTATTGTGAATCTTAGACAAGAATGCCAGAAAAGGTCACATACAAAACCATAGAATAATAATGGATTACACGTTAGAAACTGGGTGGATAATGATTTACCCGATAAAAATTTTAACAAAATAAAAAGCAGCTTAACCCCTTACCTCCCCATCTGTTTTCCATGTTAATGCCCATGGCCATTTGACAGTTTTTTTCTGTCAATGGACCACATTTATTAAAGCCCCTGCACCACTTTTTTGTCTGGCTTTGCAAGTTCTTTTCAGTGCAAACTGCTGGCACATGTATTTATAAAGTGCCAATGACACATACCCAACGCAACACAAAATTCTGCACCAAAAGGGGCGTCCCGATGCATAGTCGGACTATGCACCACATTTATCATGCAGCGTCCAACAGAATTTTGTTGTGAATTCTATGTTAAATGTGTACAAAAAAGAAGTTGGTGCATTCTGCCGGAGCAGTGCTGATTCATGAAGAACGTGCGCCACAATTCCTAAATCTGGCGTCCTCTGCACACTTCACAGTCTAACTGCACCTTGTGTTTTTGATAAATGTCAGACAATGGGGGTAATTTACCAAGTGCCCGAATTGCTATTTTTCGCCAGGTTTCCCGAAAAATTACAGTTTTGCGCCGAACTGCCCCGGGTTTTTGGCGCACGCGATCGGATTGTGGCGAATCGGTGCCGGCATGCATGCAACGGAAATCGGAGGCATGGCCGTTGGAAAACGGATTCGTGAAAAAAAGCAGAATTAAAAAAAATAATTGTCGCTTGACACTTGCTTACCTTCCCCAGGAATAGGATACTGAACTCAGGCGAACTCCGGTGGGCTTCAGCGCAGCAGCGACACCTGGTGGTCATCGGGCGCACTACCTTAGTGAATCGCCGGAGGACCCGAATCCTCGACAGAGAACGTGTAAGGACCGGGTAAGTAAATCTGCCCCAATGTCTCCTACAAGTTCTAACTTTTTTATTTTCCTGTAACTATAGTCCTATGGGCATTGTTTTGGGTACAAAATCTAGTTTTTAATAGCACAATTTTGGATTTCATATATATGCTACTGGTGAACTTTTATTAACCCCTTTTTTGCTGCATATTCAAAAATGAACGTAAATCAGACATAGTTTTTCAAATAAAAATTTTCTGCTCTTATCATCGAACCTAAATAACATTTAAAAAAAAAATTGGACCAATACGCAGACAGAGATAGCAAATTTACAGTCTTATTTTAAATGACCTTCCTATGCATAATGGAATACTTCTGGGGAAGAAAAACATTTTTGCATCCACTCAAGCACCATAACATTTTTTTTTTTTTTTTTTGTCAATTTGGCTGCATGAGGGCTTGTAGACCTGTAGATTTGATTTGCACATACTTTGGCCATCGTTTGCCAATGCTTTGGTTGGTACAGGTATGGAGGTACAAAATGTATGTGATTATAAAGGGGCAGGCAATTTTTTTTTCTTTTGGGCTAAACAGGTTTTACACAGTTTTGGGGCATTTTTCCCACTCATATGAAAAAGTGACATGGGTTTGGAAAAAACGGTGTGACTCTCAGGAGGAAAGTCTGTGCACCAAAAAATTAATTATTTTGACTCATCAAACCAGACCAACTAATGGAGATTTGATTGTCTTAAACTACACTAGCAGAAGACTGGTGTAGTCTTATTGTATACTGCTCTAATGTGGGACACATTGATAAATCTACTCCAATGCTTTTGTATACATTATTTTGATTATTTTTCATGCCTGACCTGTGATAATACTATTCGACAATAATTATCAGATATTTATATATTTACATTTTTATTGTGTCTGGACTAAGTTATATTTATAGCTTGTCTCCAGCAAATTGTTCTTTAGATCTAACCTACATATAGTTCTTCAAGACTAATCATTACCCAACAGGCCTAAACCTCTACTTAACGTGGAAAGGAAAAGGTCAATCTGTCAGGGTTTAAAGATGTGCCAGGATTAGAGGGAGGTGCGGTAAATCTCAATTATCAAGTAAAAATGTATACATTAGATATTGATAATCTATTTTAATAACACATATTTTGCTCCCTCTCTATTAGTATGAGAAATATGCCACTGCCAGAAGCGACTTCCGCTCTAGAACATTCATCTTTTCATGGCCACCATGCAGAGGAATGTGCAGCTGCCTACAGGTTCCCACTGATTGATGGGGTCTCAGCAGCCAGACCTGCCTTAATCACCATATCTTTAGAAAGGTTTTGTTCTTCAGTGTTGAAGCCTATAACCCTAGAAACTAGGTAAAAGGTCGATCAGATATGTGAAATATTTAATAACAGAATAAATATTTAGAAAACACTAAGAAAAGTTTTACAGGGGAAAAAAATAAAATAATTGATCAAAATATTCATTGAAAAGTGACATCAATGCAAAAAATGTCCACTGAATTAACAATTCATCCAATGGATGCTTAGTTGCTTTGTGCCATATGTAAACAATGGACTGCAATTACAGAATTTTTCATTATAATTCGAAAAACCATTTGAACCATAAACAATTTGTGTTCCACCTGATAGACTACAACATTTGGAACCTATTGGCTTTGATTATGATGGAAGTAACCAATATCCCTTATACAATGGTCAACTGTGCGTGGAAGTTGGACTATACTTAAAGAAACCTGTCACTGTTAGGTCACAAAGCTAGAATTTTAACACAATTATATGAAGGGCAAAACCAGGAGTGGAACCCAATTTCTCTATCATTTCTTTGGAACCTTTTCAGATTTTGTTATTATAGGTTCTTATAGTTATGAGTCTTAGGTTCTTATAATTACTAATCATTGTGAACTATTAAAGCTTTTATTGCTGGAAGTCTGAGGGCCAGTATACAGTACCCCCACCAGTCACTAAAATAACGGGGGCACAGCCCCTTTCCCTTTATTCTAATTATCCCCCTCCTACATCTTTATCGATTGAAAGTATCTCCAGAGTATTCTAGGATCAGGGAATAATTGTTCTCCCTACTAAGCCTTTCCAATCAAGGCCACCTTGCAGGTACATGCAGATGTGCCATTGTTGCTTCACAAGAAGATTCTGGGAAATATGCAAATACGTTTTCCAGGATGGGACAAGGAAAACCACGCCTTTTGCTACCTTGTAAGGCAGCCCCCGTACCATCTTGCATGACATTCTGGAAGCCTAATGACATAATGTGATTAAAGCCAAACCAGTATATCTATTCCAGGAGGAACAGATTCCCAACTGTCGACATGTGTAGGGAAGTATTTAGTTTAGTTTAGGCTTTTGACTAAGGTCAGGAAGTAATTGTTCCCCAAGTGGAGCAACAATGACTATAAACCTTCCTTCTGGAATAGATATACTGGTTTGGCTTTAATCTCACATCATGTCATGCTTGATAATAAGGGGGCTTTCTTATAAGGTTGCAAAGTAGGCGTGGTTTTCTTTGTCCCATCCTGGAAAACTTATTTGCATATATACCATAGTATTCTAGAGGTTCTCACTCCTTGTAATCTTTTCCAAGCCCCTTAGTTCCTCTTTTCAAGAATCCTGCATTCCATACATGGTTCTCCTGAACATTTTTGAACTGATTCCAACTTAGACATGTCTCTAACGGTGGGCAAAGCCCTTTTGTCTTTGTTACAAATGCCAAAAGTGAGGGTATTTGGTACACTTATTGTCAGCTACCTACCCTTATTACATCTCTGTCCCCAGCCTCTTCCCTTTAAATCATGTTGACTAGGTTTGAAGACTTGTGGGCAGCAGGCAAACTTCCCGCCAACATCTCATCTGGTTTTCATATGAATTGCTGTAGGAGGCCTGGGAAATCACTTCCTCCCATATGTTACATAATGGAAGAAGGACTTAGGTCATACTATACTATGATCTTCTTGGAATACAGTTTTCATTATTACACATAAATCATTGGGTTTTTTGTAAACATGAAGAACTAAACTATAAGATAATATCCAGATGTTATAGGATTCCAGTGCTTGTACACCATATGAGGTCTCAAAGCATTTTAGCATCATAATGCCACCCATGGTTCAAGTGCCACATTTGGTGGGAGTGCCCTTTAATGAAAGACAGATGGGGAGAGATTCTTGCCCTATGCAATTTTTGGTCAGAATTGATGTAATAATACTCCTGAGCTAACCCTGCTGCCCATTGATCATCTGTTCCTATGTGGTTGTAAACGTGGTCTGATGAAACACTTCCATCTGGCTATGTGCCTCTCTAATACTAGGTTATGTCATTCACCATCCCCCCTTTAAGTCGTCAATGGGTAACTGCCCTCCATAATTTTATGAGCATGGAGGACTCGGCCTCTGTACACTATACCGTAGAGACACATAGGACCTGGGCTCCATGGACTGCATGGATTCAGTTAAGATTTTCCCTAACTTGGATACTTAGGTCACCTCAAGTTCTGTTATTAACAGTCCAGCCACTGCAGTATAATTTAAATTATAGTATATTAACTTTCTTTCCATACTTTTGTTGCCTTCAGCATCCCATTTGTTCCTTCTTCTCCGACCCCCAAAAGTGTGTTTGTCCTCAGTTCAGCTGTCTACTATTTCTGTTTTTTGTTCTCCTCCCTCTTTTACTTACATCAAATTCAGTTTGAATGTTTTTATTAGTGACATCATTATATTTGCATACTGGTTTTTGTTAGTGCCATTGCTTCTTTGTTCCTTCCCTGCTATCCTGGTAGTTATACTATAAAAGTATGGAACACTATCACTTGTTGTAATATGTTTGACAAAAGGGAGAACAGAAAGCTCTCTCATTTAGATCACAAAGAATGGGTCTTAGTGATGACATCCTTATTTCCTGACAGGGAAACCACCATAATTACATGTTTCAAACTTTTCTCCAATAAAAAAGTGGAAATCAAAGAATAAATGAACACACCAATCATATGAAAGTATAGTATTAGTCCGTGAATCTCTCCTTAACATACTGATAATGATGTATTATATGCATATGCATATTTCAGCAGAGTACATTGGCAGAAATCCTTGATAAAATGTTTTAGCCTTTCACAAAGTTCTTGCTATTAAACAGATGCTTTATTAGTTCAGGGAGTGATGGAGTTATAAGAGTGTCAGGACTTGGATAGTTGTATCCATATGTCATGCAGTGTATCAAGGGACCATTTTTCATCACTGTGCTAACTGCTTTAACATCTTTCTTTGTGTCAAGCAAGGAAATTGAAGATTAGTTTCATGCTTAGATCAAAGTTCTCAAAGTATTGTAATTATTTTTTTAAATATCTTTTAAAAGAGATGAAACATTGTGCATTTCTGCCATTTAAAGCTCTGCCATTATACTAGCTTTATCAGTACCACTGCAATAGTTTGCAAATAGGCATCCAAAGAGCCAACAATAATAACACATACAATAAAACAATGGTGACAACACAAATTTAAGGTTTAACATTATCTAGAATATCATATCTAGACTTGAAATAGCTCCCCTTAACTGAATTGAAAACCGTTTGAAGTTCATGATCAGGCTGCAATGGAACCAAAAGTTGGCAAACAAACTTTAGCAGATACATACAATACTACGGTTCCCAAAATTTGGTGCAAATTATACAGTCTTTACAGCATATTCCATCTAAATGACTATGACTGTAATATGTAGTATTACACTACATGTGAATCATCCTTTACACATGTATGTATATACAACACATACTGCTATATTCCCGCTCATTATGTCTCATGACTGGATGAGTTTCTAGCTCTTAATTTAAATCGCACCAGCAGAGGTGGACAAGAGGTGGGCCTGAAGGACAAAGAAGTACCCTTCATGGTCATATTCTCCCCTGGACAGCTAATTTAGATGTCATTAGCAGTTGCATTCAGGTTAAAGCTGTATGCTGAGAAACAGTACATAAATAGATAAAAGTCTCTGCTACAATGTAAACAGTTAGATCTGGTAGCACAGTGTCTCTATATTAGTGATCCTTAGTCTACATTAAAAACTAAGGTAAAAAGCAATTCGTATACAAACTGATGGATCAAGCCTTTGCTCATTGAATCAGGACCTTCCGGGGTCACCTGCTCTCTGCCCACACAGCAGAGCCCGTCAAGCTTTCTGAATTTACATCATCTGGACCTGGACTAATTGTGAGTATCTCTGACTACCAATTTTACTAGATCATAGCATGTGGCATAGTATAGCTTTTTTCTTATTTCACCTAGATATAGATGTATCATTGGGGGGAATGGTTGCTGTATATAGATGTATTACTGGGGGTTGAAGTGGCTGTATATAGATGCATTACTGGAGGTTAGGTTTTTGTAACTTTAGACATTTTTGTATTTTCACATGGTATGACTTAAACACATGTCCATTAGACTATTTAGAAAATTTCATGTTTCTAACCATTTAAATACCTTGTGGCAGCGCTAGATCTCAGCTACACGCACACGCCAGTCATGTTAGAAGTTTATTCACGGCGCGTGCGCGGTTCATAGGAGTTCAATGGATGCATGATTTACACTCAGATATGGCCGGCACAGATGGGATGCAGTGTGCATGTGCCCGTTCTTGTTGATGTTCATAGTGCACCATGTTTGCCGGTCAGTACCAGTCAAATACCCGTGGGACATTTATTCCCAGCTCCCCGCACATAGGCCTCAGTTTCAGGTAACAAATGTACTTAATTATCTATATGGCTTTTTGGATCAGTTCTTTTACTTTGGCTTATACCTAGCGGCTGATATGATCACCTTCATTATCTATACCTACAGCCTAGTATTATACTACTCATATTGTCATTTCAGAGAGCGGCCTGGAGGGGAAGATGGAGTACCAGGTCAGTCAGCATTATCATATGCGGATTTACTGACCATTAGAGTTTCTTATTGGTGATGCTAGTTCACAGTTTTAAATGGTTTTATTGTGTTCTGTTTTGAGTTGTAATTACATTAATAAAGTATTTAATATTGTTTTGGACCCCTTTGCATGCTTCTGCTTTTTTCGTATCATAACATGAATTTTTCTGGCATGTCACGGTCCATATATTTTTACTTTGGGTAGTGCTGGTTTGCTATCCTAGTCTGGATGAATATAATATATATGCCCCAAAACATCAGTTGTTATTAAGACAATGAAAAATAACAGCACTGCAAAATAACAGAGCAAGCAATAACAAGTATATCAATATATAACGCATACTGTCTGTAATTCAGTTACATTCACATCTAAGTCAGCATACATTGCTTCCTTTGTACAAAATGTTCAAGTGAAATAAATAAAATGCTGCAATCTCATCCTAATGGGACAAATTGCTCAAGCCTTAATATTTGAAGACTCAAGGGTTCAAAATATTTGTAGGGATTTAGACACATCAGCAGTTCAACACTTATATAAAAGTTCAGGGAACGGTAATAAAATTATAAACCATGTTCCTATCTTTTGCACTGAAGATAACACAAGCCATAGCCTCTGTACACCAAGCACAAGGAAGATTGTTCTAATTCAGAGTGGAAGATTGTAAACTGTGCAACTTTTTAATCTGTTTTCACACAATTAGAAAGTTTTAACGGGGACCTGTCATCAGACAGGTTCCAATTGCCTATACCATGTTCATACAAAAAGTGCCTTTGTAAACAATTTTTTAAATTGATTATTTTATATTTCCTGGCTCCTCTCCAGCATGTGTTGAGTCCCAGGGGAAGGGGTCAGTACAAATTACATGAGTTGTATTCTCAATTCCTCCTCCCTTCCTCCTCACTAAGGGTGCTGAAGAGAGGCCGAAGGAGGGAGGGGCCATGAGTGAGGAGCAGGGATGGAGGAATTGAGGAGAAGATGACTTTTGCCGTTTGAACTGCCTCTCACCCTGAGACTTGCCACACTCTGCTGGCAGGGAGACAAATAATCTTAAATAATTGATTAAAAATCATTGGATTTATTCATATTGTTGGCAAAGGCATTTTTTAAATGAATACCTAGTGGTACCTTTCTTTAGGAATAAATGACCTCCCTGATAACAGGTTCCCTTTAACTTACTATATTTGGTATAGGATTTATAGTCTGAAATTATAGGGTTGGGGATAGCTCTTCTTGGATTCTTTCCAGACTACAAACCGAAGTGATGATTTTAAAATGAAACAATACTCCATTGCGTCCCATGCCGCGTCCTATGCTGCTTGCCATGCTGTTCCAATGATGACATCCTAATATATAGAAAAACATCAACACTGATGAAAATCCCTCAATGTCATTGTAACCTACCACAGTAAGGGTCGGACTGGGGGGTCTAGCGCTCACCAATGAAATTGATTATGGGGCTCCACCTACTGCTACATGGAAATATTACCTGTATATTCTTAGGCCGTGTTTACAGAATGCGTTTTTATTGGGTTTTGAAAAGCACAGCAAATCCAGCAGGGAAAATGCATCACAAAACACATCAGTATTGATGATAGTAGAAACACAAATGTATTTTGAGATGTGTGTTTCCTAATGTGTTTGCAATGTGTTTTAAAACAAAATGCAGACACATAGGGGCACATTTACTAAGGGTTTTGCACTGCACTTGTCGGACTGTGCACGTTCTTCTAGGCTAAAACGGCTTGCACAGGTATTTAGTAGTGCGTGCGCTATGATTGTGCTGCACGTGACCCTTTTGTGGCGCAGCTGCTCTGGCTTCCATACGACATGAATTAAGGGTCATGTCGTCGGACGGTCTGACTGATTCGGACCAAGTGCCATATTTAACTTTCCAATTGTGTCGCAGGCCCTATATTAAAGGTGCACTACAAAAAAGTTGGTGAACTCTGTGGGACCATTGCAGGGAAGCAACAGATTCATGATTTCCGGTGCACGATCTTAGGGAATTGCCGTATGCAGCATTATACACGGACAATGCACTTTTAGTGAACTTGAGTTACCTGGTAAGTAATGTAAAAGCAGCTTAAGATCATGTGCACAAGATGCTATTGAATAGTGTTTGAAAATGCATTTTTGTTATCTTTAGGTATCTGGAAAATCTCCACCTAAATGCTTTTGTTCGGTAAGTAGTAATGTCTTTTGTTGATACTAATGCAATGCAAGCATTTAGTCTAAACATGTCTGCATTCAGGGAGGAGATTATCCATATGCACGAAAAACATAATTTAACCCCTTCGGAACGGCTTGTTATCTGTGGGACAACTTGTATTTTTTAGTCTAGGAAACAGGGGTACCGCACTCCTGATAAAAATGTGGATGGTGCTTACGTCGGGTACTCAGCCCAAATACATAGGAAAAGAAAACGTAGCACACATCCTATATTGATTTTTATGCTTTCATCCTTTAATGCATGTGTTTAGTATTTAATATACAGAGAGAACGAGCACTAATCATGTCGGGTTAATCGTTATTCGAGACAAACTTTCCATGGTATGCTCGAGGTGCTCGTCTGCGAATTAACGAGACGATGAGTCAATGGGAGACCTCCGAGGCATTTTTCAGGAGACCACGGTCTCTAGCACAAGGAAGCTTGGCCAAACCACCTGGGAACCTCAGAAGAAAAGGTGGAACACCACGGAAAAGGATGGACAGGATGTGACAGACAGGGGCACGGATGCGACTGGATGCCTCTGGAGACTACTTAAATCGCACCCATTATGCCAAAACTATGAGGAGCAACACAGACATCGGCCTATGAACAGAGTCGACAGAAACTGAAGATAGAATTGAAGCATCTAAAACATCCAATAATTGACCCCTGACACTATAGGGCAATCACGATGGCAGAGGAGCCGGGCAGCGGCCAGGCTAGCGAGTTGGTGCCTGGCGCCATTACCACTCTTAGAACGGAGCTCAGGATTCAACACCAATGGGTGGCAGAGAGGAACACTCAAAGGAGGTGAGCAAGAAGAGCTCACAAAATAGACGTATTGTTCAAATGATAAAAGTTTGCCCGGATATTTTGTGGAATAACGCGCAGGGTGGCGACACAGTTACCATGGCCGCTGCCCAACCCCCCCAATTCTGCCTGACCCAGCTCGTTGTATGTGGAAGGGGCCCCTGTATCGGAAAGGCAGTGAAACTCGTAGTAGATTAAAGGTGCTGCAGTTCAAACTATGTTAGTTGGATCTTGGACATGGAGCTGGCGCCTCGGCTCCGCGCAGAAAAAACGGTTGCCGAATCCAAGCCCGTGTCCCTAGGTACTCCCCAAACAGCACTTCTAAGAACCTTTTGTATAAGCTCAAGTGTAGTTAGCGTTCTTATAGTTTGGATATGGCGGAGTGGGGGAATGAAACAGAAGCGCAAAAGAAGCGCTGTGTGAAATAATATTGGTAAATGATAAAAGTTTGCCAGTATATTTTGGGATAACACAGCTGTGGTAGCGGACAAAGTTAACAACTTGGATGTGGAATCATGAAACAACCAAAATTCTGCATGACACACCTCGTTTGATAAAAGGGCACGAGTATGGAGGCAGTATATTGACGCCTATTGATTTTTATGCTTTCATCCTTTAATGCATGTGTTTAGTATTTACAGCTCCACCAAAAAAGTTTTACAAAAATCATATAATGAGATAACAGATCATAGGTTATTTCTAGCGACGTTTCGGTCTCAAACGACCTTTGTCAAGCCCGATCTGAAATTGATAAAAAAGTAGAGCAAAATAAACATCCTCAAAATGATAGTATATTACTGACGATTACTAATAAATACAATGAATCTAATAGACAAGAATATTGTAGGTAATTTTAAATATGTCAGTGTCAGAACTCTAAGAGAGATATATGTTCAAATAGTCTGAATAGGAATAAAAGGTGGAAAGTTGTTCCAGGTATACTAAGAGGTAATGTTACCTATGTTGGAGAAGAAAGATATAGGTGAAAAGGCAGGAGATGAGGCAAGCGGATTCCAGGTATATCATAGTGCTTACCTTAGTTGTGATCTATGTGCCTGCTCAGGTGGAGTGAGGGGCTTGTGCCTATTAGTGGCGTGCTAATAAGCACGCTCTGGTGACGGCCGAGCCAGTGAGCGGTCGCGCGACCACGAGACCGGAAGTCCGGCCCGAGAGACCGGAAGTCGGGCCCAGCTCAACCAAAAAAGTTTTACAAAAATCATATAATGAGATAACAGATATAGGTTATATTTCTAGCGACGTTTCGGTCTCAAAAGACCTTTGGTCAAGCCGATACATGAAATGATGAAAAAAGTAGAAGCAAAATAAACAATCCTCAAAATGATAGTATATTACTGACGATTACTAATAAAATACAATGTAATCTAATAGAACAAGAATATTTGTAGGTAATTTAAATATGGTCAGTGTCAGAAATCCAGAAGAGATATATGTTCAATAAGTCTGAATAGGAATAAAAGGTGGAAAGTTGTTCCAGGTATACTAAGATCCAAGGTAATGTTAACTATGTTGGAGAAGAAAGTATAGGTGAAAGGCAGGAGATGAGGCAGCGGATTCCAGGTATATCATAGTGCTACCTTAGTTGGATCTATGTGCCGGCTCAGGTGAGTGAGGGCGTTGTGCCTATTAGTGGCGTGCTAAGAAGCACGCTCTGGTGACGCGCCGAGCCAGTGAGCGGGCTCGCGCGACCACGAGACCGAAGTCCGGCCCGAGAGACCGGAAGTCGGGCCGAGGTGCGCGGATGCTCCAATGCGCAAGCGCGCCTCGAGGCAGTGTAGGAGCCGTGGTTCCCCCCCTCCCGATAGGGATGTTGTGGAGAATCCGACCCATCGGCCGGCCGTGGTGGAGATAGACTAGATGAATATATTTATATAGGGATTGTAGCTGTATGGAGAATGAACAAGAATTTTGAATGTTAGGTAGGAGATACAATGGATGGACAGTAGGTGTGGTTGTGTGGTATGGACTAGGGTATATGGGTGACCGTTTTATAGTTATGGAGGATAGAAGAAGAATAATAAATGGAAATAGCGTAATGAAGAGAGATGATAAGTCATGTATAAGTGAAGCAAAGTGATGATGTCAAATGAACATACTCTATGTATGTATACAGGTACCATATACCACGAGTCTATGTGTAGTGAGGTCGGTCCCCAATGACCATACCACGCTACAATCTATTTTTTTGAACAGCAAAGATAAAGCGGTTAGAAGATAGATCTTAACAGTCAAGTATACATAATTAATGAAAAAAAGCGTTATTCAAGCGATAACAATCTCTCATAGGCACGATTTAGTTCCCTTTGGCTCGATTGTTGGAGGTATGTTTATCCAGTAGGCTTCTCTCTGGCCGTAGTACGTGCTATACGGAACTCCCTCTTACTAGGCATGTTGATTGTTCGATTCCTGGAATCTCAGGTGTGATGGGATGGTTATGATGAGAGTTGAAAATGCGCTGGTACGGGGAGTAAGTTCTTTTGGTGTTGTTAGGATGGTTAGATTTATGTTTACTTATTCTGTCCTTTATTGTTACCATGACAACCGAACTAACGGGCGTGGGGGCGCGCTCGAGGCGCGCTTGGCAGTGAGAGATCCGCGCCACCTCGAGGCCTCGACTTCCGGTCTCTCGGGCGGACTTGGTCTCGTGGCGCGTGCCACCTGCTCACTGGCTCGGCGCGTCACCAGAGCGTGCTTACTTAGCACGCCACTAATAGGCACAAGCCCCCTCACTCCACCTGAGCAGGCAACAGATCACAACTAAGGTAAGCAATATGATATACCTGGAATCGCTCTGGTCCTGCATGCTCATGCCTTTTCACCTATATCTTTCTTCTCCAACCTAGGTAACATTACCTTTTAGTATACCTGGAACAACTTTCCACTTTATTCCATTTCAGACTATTTGAACACAGTATCTCTCTTAGAGTTCTGACACTGACATATGTAAATACGACAATACTTCCTTGTCATTAGATTCATTGTATTTTTAGTAACGTCAGTATATACTTCATTTTGAAGATGTTATTTGCCTCTATTTTTATCAATTCAGATCGGGCTTGACAAAGGTCGTTAGCAGCAGAAACGTCGCTAGAAATAACCATGATCTGTTATCATCATTATTATGATATTTGGTAAAACTTTTTGGTGGAAGCTGTAAATCTAGAGATGAGCGAACATACTCGATCCGAGCTTGAGTAGCTCGTTGAGCATTAGCGTACTCGAAACTGCTCGTTGCTCGTTGAAACTGGTCCAGGCCGCTCGAGAAAATGAGCTCAGCTCCCACCCCGTTGTCATGCCTTTTTGTGGCGGCCGAACACAGAGCCAATCAACACAAGCCAGGAGGATCTCACTCCACCCAGCATGACGAGGAAGGTAACCCCCTTACACTTCGATTTATACATGGTTGCTGGACCAGATCCAGTGACCCTGGGATAGACTGTAGATCCTGCTGCCTGCCGCGCGGGTACTTCTCGTATCATTCTGTGTGTCTGATTCTGCCGCTTAGGTAGGAATGCTGCATGCTAGGAAGCGTTTCAGGTTTGTATCTATTTATGAATTACTTGTTAGCAGGAGATGATTCAACAGAACCAACAGCCTTCTTAGGGTCAATAACGTTATACTTTTTTTGTATTTGTTTGCTTGTTGGCTGGGCTTTCTGGCACTAGTAGTGACAGCTAGTACCATATTGTGAGAATTTGCAGGGGGCTTGCTAACCGTTGTGTTAGCTGCTTAGTGACCACACATATCCCACCTCAAAACATCCAAAGTGGAGAAAACGTTATTAGGGACTGGATTCAATTAGCGACACCGTGGTCCATTTTCCTATTTTTATTTTTAACGTTTTATTTTTTTAATAACAGCCGTTATCTCACTGGCCATAGCAGTGTGCGTTCATACTTAGCTAGTAAAATAGCCATAGCAATAACGGATAGCATCAGCGTTTGTGCTATTAAAAACTCAAAAACACAAAAAAAAACCAAAAAACCAACAAAAAAAAAGTTAAAAAAATTAAAGTTATAACTCTCATCCTTTCAAAATGTTTATTAACCGAGGGCTAGGGTTAAGTTACGAGGGCGGGGACGTGGGCATCCACCTACTGCCAGGGTAGAGGAGCCGTGGTCCCTGGGCGGGGGAGTACACCAAACACACTGCTATGAGGAAGCATGGGAACGCCGCAGAGCTTACATCTCCCTAGGTTATGTCTGAAGTTACTACTGGGCTCGTGTTTAGAGCACTGTTTAGCCCGAGGTGCGCGGATCGCTCCACTGCGCAAGCGCGCCTCGAGCGCAGTGTAGGAGCCGTGGTTCCCACCCCTCCCGATAGGGATGTTTGTGAGAATCCGACTCCTATCCGGCCCGGCCGTGGTGGAGATAGATCTAGATGAATATATGTATATATAGGGATGTAGCTGTATGGAGAATAACAAAGAATTTTGAATGTTAGGATATACAATGGGATGACAGTATGTGTGGTGTTATGGACTATGGTATATGTGTGACCTGTATAGTATATGGAGGATAGAAGAAGAATCATAAATGGAAATAGAGTAATGAAGAGAGATGATAAGTCATGTATAAGTGAAAGCAAAGTGATGATGCAAATGAACATTACTCATATGTATGTATACAGTTACCATATACCACGAGTCTATGTGTAGAGGTCGGTCCCAATGACCATATCCACGCTACAATCTATTTTTTCTGAAAGGCAAAGATAAAGCGAGTTAGAAATAGATCTTAACAGTCAATTATACATAATTAATGAAAAAAGCGTTATTCAAGAGAACAATCTATCATAGGCACGATTTAGTCCCTTTGGCTCGATTGTTTGGAGGGTATGTATCCAGTAGGCTTCTCTCTGGCGTAGTAGTGCTATACGATTACCTCCTCTTCTAGGCATGTCGATTTGTTCGATTACCTGGAATCTCAGTTGTGATGGATGGTGATGATGAGAGTTGAAATGCGCTGGTACGGGGAGTAAGTTCTGGTTTGTACGGATGGTAGATTTATGTTTACTTATTCTGTCCTTTATTGTTACCATGACAACCCGATACTACGGGCCGTGGGGCGCGCTCGAGGCGCGCTTGCGCAGTGGAGCGATCCGCGCACCTCGGGCGCGCTCGAGGCGCGCTTGCGCAGTGGAGCGATCCGCGCACCTCAGGCCCGACTTCCGGTCTCTCGGGCCGGACTTCCGGTCTCGTGGTCGCGGAAGAAGTAGGGCAGGAGGTTTCGAGCGGATAGATCCATTCGCTCAAGCGCGCCTCGAGCGGCCCCCACGCCCGTTAGTTCGGTTGTCTATGGTAACAATAAAGGACAGAATAAGTAAACATAAATTCAATCCATTCCTACAACACCAGAAAGAACTTACTCCCGTACCAGCGCATTTTCAACTCTCATCATAACATTCATCCATCACAACTGAGATTCCGGAATTCGAACAAATCAACATGCCTAGATAGAGGGTATCGTCTATAGCCGTACTAGCGCCAGAGAGAAGACCTACTGGATACAACACCTCCAACAATCGGAGCACCAAAGGGACACTAAATCGTGGCCCATCAGTTGAAGATTGTTTCGCTGAAGACGCTTTTTTTCATAATTATGTATAACTTGCCTGTTTAAGATCTATTTTGAATCCGCTTTAAATCTTTGCTGTTCAAAAAAAAATAGTTGTAGCGTGGACGGTGGTTATGGGTCATCTGGGGAGCCAGACCAGACCTCCTACACATAGGACTCGTGTGTAGTATCGTTAACCTGTATACCTATAAAAGAGTATGTTCATGTTGACATCATAACTTTGCTATTCACTTTACATGACTTATCATCTCTCTGTCATACGATTTCCACTTTATGATTCCTTCTTCTATCCTGACCATAACTATACAAACAAGCGTCACATCCTATACCAGTCCATAAGCCATAAACCCACACCTACTGGTCCATCCTTGTGATTCCTAACCTAACATTCAAAATTCTTTGTTATTCTCCATACAGCTCGCTCCCTATATACATATATTCATCTAGATCTATCTCCACCACGGCCGGGCCGAAGGAGTCGGATTCTCACAAACATCCTTTCGGGAGGGTGGGAACCACGGCTCCTACACTGCGCTCGAGGCGCGCTTGCGCGTGGAGCGATCCGCGCACCTCGGCCCGACTTCCGGTCTCTCGGGCCGGACTTCGGTCTCGTGGTCGCGCGAGGCCCGCTCACGCGGCGGCCGTCACCAGAGCGTGCTTCTTAGCACGCTCACTAATAGGCACAAGCCCCTCACTCACCTGAGCCGGCACATAGATCACAACTAAGGTACGCACTATGATATACCGGAATCCGCTGCCTCATCTCCTGCCTTTCACCTATATCTTTCTTCTCCAAGCATAGGTAACATTACCTCTCGGTTATTACCTGGAACAACTTTCCACCTTTTATTCCTATTCAGACTATTGAACATATATCTCTCGGTTATATTCTGACACTGACATTTTAAACTTCATACACAATATTCTTTTTGATCTATTAGATTCATTGTATTATTACTGTAGCGTCGTCTAGAATACTATCATTTTGAGGATGTTTATTTTGCTTTCTATTTTATCAATTTCAGATCAGGCTGACCCAAAGGTCGTTTTGAAGACCGAAAACGTCGCTAGAAATAACCTATATCTGTTATCTCATTATATGATTTTTGTATAAACTTTTTTGGTGAGCTGTAAATACTAAACACATGCATTAAAAGGATGAAAGCATAAAAATAACAAATAGGATGTGTGCTACGTTTTCTTTCCTATGTATTTGGGCTGAGTACCCGACGTTAAGCACCATGCCCATTTTTATCAGGAGTGCGGTAACCCCTGTTTCATAACTAAAAAAACACAGTTGTCCCACAATAACAAGCCGTCAAAGGGTTAAATTATGTTTTTCGTGCATAGGATAATCTCCCCTTGAATGCAGACATGTTTAGATAAGTTGCTTGCATTGTTTAGTATCAACAAAAGACATTTAATACTTACGAACAAAAGGCATTTAGGTGGAGATTTTCCAGATACCTAAAGATAACAAAATGCATTTTTCAAACACTATTCATAGCATACTTGTGACATGATCGTAAGCTGCGTTTACAACATTACTTACCAGGTAACTCAAGTTCACTAAAAGTGCATTGTCCGTGTATAATGCTGCATACGGCATTCCGTAAGATCGTGCACCGGAATCATTGATCTGTTGCTTCCCTGCAATGGTCCCACAGAGTTCACCAACTTTTTGTAGTGAAACCTTTAATATAGGGCCTGCGACACAATTGGAAAGTTAAATATGGCCTTGGTCCGCAATCAGTCAGACCGTGCGACACCATGACCCTTAATTCATGTCGTTATGGAAGCAAGAGCAGCTGCGCCACAAAGGGTCACGTGCAGCACAATCATAGCGCACGCACTACTAAAACCTGTGCAAAGCCGTTTTAGCCTAGAAGAACGTGCACCAGTCCGCAAGTGCGTTCAAAACCTTAGTAAATGGCCCCTATGTGTCTGCATTTTTTTAAAACACATTGCAAAAAATTAGGAACACACACATCTCAAAATACATTTGGTTTTACTATCATCAATACTGATGTGTGTTTTGTGATGCATTTTCCTGCTGGTTTGCTGTGCTTTTCAAAACCCAATAAAAAACGCATTCTGTAAACACGGCTAAGAATATACAGGTAATATTTCCATGTAGCAGTAGGTGGACCCCATAATAATTTCATTGGTGAGCGCTAGACCCCCAGTCCGACCCTTACTGTGGTAGTTACAAGACATTGAGGGATTTCATCAGTGTTGATGTTTTTCTATATATTAGGATGTCATCATTGGAACAGCATGGCAAGCAGCATAGGACGCGGGCATGGGACGCAATGGAGTATTGTTCATCTTTTAAAATCATCACTCGGTTTGTAGTCTGGAAAGAATCCAAGAAAGCTATCCCCAACCCTATAATTTCAGATATATAATACTTATACCAAATAGTATTCAAGGGAACCTGTTATCAGGGAGGTCGTTTCCTTAAAGAAAGGTACCCACTAGGTATTCATTTAAAAATGCCTTTGCCAACAATATGAATAATCCAATGATTTAAATCAATTATTTAAGATTATTTGTCTCCCTGCCAGCAGAGTGTGGCAGTCTCAGGGTGAGAGGCAGTTCAAAACGGCAAAAGTCATCTTCTCCTCAATTCCTCCATCCCTGCTCCTCACTCATGGCCCCTCCATCCTTCGGCCCTCTTCAGCACCCTTAGTGAGGAGAAGGGAGGAGGAGGAATTAGAATACAACTCATGTAATTTTACTGACCCCTTCCCCTGGGACTCAACACATGCTGGAGAGGAGCCAGGAAAATATAAAAAATCAATTTAAAAATTGTTTCAAAGGCACGTTTTGTATGAACATGGTATAGGCAATTGGAACCTGTCTGATGACAGTCCCCGTTAAAAACTTCTATTGTGGAAACAGATTAAAAAGTTTGCACAGTTTACAATCTTCCACTCTGAATTAGAACAATCTTCCTTGTGCTTGTGTACAGAGGATGGCTTGTGTTTATCTTCAGTGCAAAGATAGGAACATGGTTTATAATTTTTATTACTTCCCTGAACTTTTATATAAGTGTTGAACTGCTGATGGTCTAAATCCTACAGAATATTTTGAACCCTTGAGTCTTCAATATTAAGGCTTGAGGCAATTTGTCCCATTAGGATGAGATTGCAAGCATTTTATTTATTTCACTTGAACATTTTGTACAAGGAAGCAATGTATGCTGGAATTTAGAGTGAATGTAACTGAATTACCGACAGTATGCGTTATTATTGATATAACTTGTTATTGCTTGCTCTGTTATTTTGCAGTGCTGTTTATTTTTCATGGTCTTAATAACAACTGATGTTTTGGTGGCATTATATATATATTCATCCCAGACTAGGATAGCAACCAGACAGCCTACCCAAAGTAAAAATATATGGACCGTGACATGCCGAAAAAATTCAGTCATGGTGTTTATGATACGAAAAAAGCAGAGCATGAAAAGGGTCCAAAACAACTATTAAAATACTTTATGTAAATGTAATTACAACTCAAAACAGAACACAATAAAACCATTTTAAAACTGTGCAACTAGACACTCAACCAATAAGAAGAACTCTAATACTCAGTAAACTCCGCATATGAATAATGCTGACTAGAAACCTGGCTACTACCATCTTCCCCTCCAGGCCGCTCTTGAAATGACAATATGAGTAGTATAATACTAGGACTATAGGTATAGATATTATGAAGGTGTATAATCACCGCTTAGGTATAAGCCAAAGTAAAGAACTGATCCAAAAGCCAGATAGCACGTAATTAGTACATATTGTTCTACCTGTAAAATGGAGGCCTCATGCGCGGGATCTGGGAATAAATGTCCCACCGGGGGTATTGTGACTGGTACTGACCGGCAAACATGTGGCCAAATGAACTCACAAGATCACGGGCACATGCCACAGCTGCATTCCCATCTGTGCCGTGCCATATCTGAGTGTAAATCATGCATCCATTGAACTCCTATGAACCAGCACGCGCCGTGAATAAACTTCTAACATGACTGGGGTCGTGGTTAGTGCGGATCTGCGACGACCTACGGTATTTAAGATGTTAGACACATGAAATTTCTAATGTCTAATGTACATGGTGTTTAAGAAAGTCCTACCAATGTGAAAATACAAAATGTTAAAGTGTACAAAAACACTTACATCCCACGTAATGCCAATCCTATAGGACAGCCACTTCAACCCCACCGAGTAATACATCTATATACAAGCACCATTCGCCCCAATGATTACATCTCTATCTAGAGTGAAATAGAAAAAAGCGATACTATGCACATGCTATGATCTGTAATGTGGTAGTCGAGATACTCACATTAGTCCAGGTCCAGATGATGTATCAATATAATAGGATGTGTGCTACGTTTTCTTTTCCTATGTATTTGGGCTGAGTACCCGACGTTAAGCACCATCCCACATTTTTATCAGGAGTGCGGTACCCCCTGTTTCCTAGACTAAAAAAATCAAGTTGTCCCAGATAACAAGCCGTTCCGAAAGGGTTAAATTATGTTTTTCGTGCATATGGATATCTCCCCTTAAATGCAGACATGTTTAGACTAAAGCTTGCTGCATTGTCATAGTATCAACAAAAAGACATTACTACTTACCGAACAAAAGCATTTAGGTGGAGATTTTCCAGATACCTAAAGATAACAAAAATGCATTTTTCAAACACTATTCATAGCATCCTTGTGCACATGATCTTAAGCTGCTTTTACAACTTACTTACCAGGTAACTCAAGTTCACTAAAAGTGCATTGTCCGTGTATAATGCTGCATACGGCATTCCCTAAGATCGTGCACCGGAAATCATGAATCTGTTGCTTCCCTGCAATGGTCCCACAGAGTTCACCAACTTTTTTGTAGTGGCAAACCTTTAATATAGGGCCTGCGAGCACAATTGGAAAGTTAAATATGGCCTTGGTCCAATCAGTCAGACCGCGCGACACATGACCCTTAATTCATGTCGTTATGGAAGCCAAGAGCAGCTGCGCCACAAAGGGTCACGTGCAGCACAATCATAGCGCACGCACATACTAAATCCTGTGCAAGAAGCCGTTTTAGCCTAGCAAGAACGTGCACAGTCCGACAAGTGCAGTGCAAAACCTTTAGTAAATGTGCCCCTATGTGTCTGCATTTTGTTTTAAAAACACATTGCAACACATTAGGAACACAACATCTCAAAATACATTTGTGTTTCTACTATCATCAATACTGTGTGTGTTTTGTGATGCATTTTCCCTGCTGGTTTGCTGTGCTTTTCAAACCCAATAAAATAAAACGCATTCTGTAAACACGGCCTAAGAATATACAGGTAATATTTCCATGTAGCAGTAGGTGGACCCCATATCAATTTCATTGGTGAGCGCTAGACCCCCAAGTCCCGACCCTTACTGTGGTAGGTTACAAACATTGAGGGATTTTCATCAGTGTTGATGTTTTTCTATATATTAGGATGCTCATTGGAACAGAATGGCAAGCAGCATAGGACGGCGGCATGGGACGCAATGGAGTATTGTTTCTTTAAAATCATCACTCACTCGTTTTGTAGTCTGGAAAGAATCCAAGAAGAGCTATCCCCAACCCTATAATTTCAGACTATAATCCTATACCAATATAGTATTTAAAGGGAACCTGTTATCAGGGAGGTCTTTATTCCTAAAGAAAGGTCCACTAGGTATTCATTTAAAAAATGCCTTTGCCACAATATGAATAATCCAATGATTTTTAATCAATTATTTAAGATTATTTGTCTCCTGCCAGCAGAGTGTGGCAAGTCTCAGGGTGAGAGGCAGTTCAAAACGGCAAAAGTCATCTCTCCTCAATTCCTCCATCCCTGCTCCTCACTCATGGCCCCTCCCTCCTCGGCCTCTCTTCAGCACCCTTAGTGAGGAGGAAGGGAGGAGGAATTGAGAATACAACTCATGTAATTTTGACTGACCCCTTCCCCTGGGACTCAACACATGCTGGAGAGGAGCCAGGAAATATAAAATAATCAATTTAAAATTGTTTCAAAGGCACTTTTGTGTATGAACATGGTATAGGCAATTGGAACCTGTCTGATGACAGGTCCCCGTTAAAACTTTCTAATTTGTGAAACAGATTAAAAAGTTGCACACAGTTTACAATCTTCCACTCTGAATTAGAAAATCTTCCTTGTGCTTGTGTACAGAGGCTATGGCTTTGTATTTATCTTCAGTGCAAAAGATAGGAACATGGTTTATAATTTTATTATTCGTCCCTGAACTTTTTATATGTTGACCTGCTGATGTGTCTAAATCCTAAATATTTTGAACCCTTGAGTCTTCAAATATTAAGGCTTGAGCAATTTGTCCCATTAGGATGGATTGCAAGCATTTTATTTATTTCACTTGAACATTTTGTACAAGGAAGCAATGATGCTGGACTTAGATGTGAATGTAACTGAATTCCACAGTATGCGTTATATATTGATTACTTGTTATTGCTTGCTCTGTTATTTTGCAGTGCTGTTATTTTTCATTGTCTTAATAAACAACTGATGTTTTGGGGCATATATATTATATTCATCCAGACTAGGATAGCAACCAGCACTAACCCAAAGTAAAAATATATGGACCGGTGACATGCCAGAAAATTCATGTTTATGTACGAAAAAGCAGAAGCATGCAAAGGGTCCAAAAACCTATTAAATACTTTAATTAATGTAATTACAACTCAAAACAGAACACAATAAAACCATTTTAAAAACTGTGAACACATCAACCAATAAGAAACTCTAATGTCAGTAACTCCCGATATGAATAATGCTGACTGACCTGGTACTCTCATCTTCCCCTCCAGGCCGCTCTCTGAAATGACAATATGAGTAGTATAATACTAGGCTATAGGTATGTTATTGAAGGTGATCATATCAGCCGCTAGGTATAAGCCAAAGTAAAAGAACTGATCCAAAGCCAATAGATAATTAGTACATTTTCTACCTGAAACTGAGGCCTATGTGCGGGGACTGGGAATAAATGTCCCACGGGTTTTTTGACTGGTACTGACCGGCAAACATGGCAACTATGACATCAACAAGAACGGGCACATGCCACACTGCATCCCATCTGTGCCGCCATATCTGGTGTGTAAATCATGCATCCATTGAACTCCTATGAACGCGCACGCGCCGTGAATAACTTCTAACATGACTGGCGTGTGTGTTAGCTGAGATCTGCGCGGCCACACAGGTATTTAAGATGGTTAGAAACATGAAATTTTCTAATAGTCTAATGACATTGTGTTTAAGATCATACCATGTGAAAATACAAAAATGTCTAAAGTTACAAAACAACCTCCTCCGTATGCAATCTTATAGAACAGTCCACTTCAACCCCAGTAATACATCTATATACAAGCAACCATTTCCCCCAATGATACATCTATATCTAAGGTGAAATAGAAAAAAGCATACTATGCCACATGCTATGATCTGTAGATTGGTAGTCAGATACTCACATTAGTCCAGGTGTCCAGATGATGTAATAATTCAGAAACAAGCTTGACGGGCTCTGCTGTTGGGCAGGAGCTGGGTGAACCCCGGAAGTTCCCATGAATTCAATGAGCAACAGGCTTTGATCCAATCATTTGTTAACGAATTGCTTTTTTATAACCTTATTTTTTTTTAAATGTAGACATAAGGAATCACTAAAATATGAGACACGTGCTAACCAGATCTAACTGTTTACATTTGCTAGCTAGAGACTTTTATTCTATTTATGTACTGTTTTCTTTCTTCTGCATACGCTTTGCTCAGAAGCTCATTCTAGCTTTATATGCTATACAAAACCTGAAGCAAACTGCTAAGACATCTAATTTAGCTGTCAGGGGAGAATATGACGCATGAAGAGGTTACTTCTTTGTCCTTCAGGGCCACACCTTGTCATTGCCACCTCTGCTGGTGGCGTATTTTAATATAAGAGCTAGAACTCATCCATCCATGAGACATTAAATGAGCGGGATATATGCAGTATGTGTGTATATACATACATGTAGTAAAGGATGATTCACATGTAGTTAATCCTACATATTACAGCATAAGTCCATTTAGATGGAAATATGCTGTACAGACTGTATAAATTTGCACCAAATTTTTGGGAACCGTAGTATTGTATGTATCTGCTAAAGTTTGTTTTTGCCAACTTTTTGTTCCATTGCGAGCCTGATCATACTTAACACAATCAAATCAAAAAAGGTTTCAATTCTATTAAAGGGGAGCTATTTCAATCAGTCTAGATTGATAATTCTAGATTGTTAAAAACCTTAAATTTGTGTTTGCGCACCATTGTTTTATTGTATGTGGTTATTGATTGTTGGCCTCTTTTGATCTATTTGCAACTAATTGCGTGTGACTGTAAAAGCTAAGTATAATGGCAGAGCTTTTAATTTGGCAGAAAATGCATCAATGTTTTTTCATCTCTTTTTAATTAAGATTTTAAAAAAATAATTATTACTTTGAGACTTGATCTATCTTGAGAACTCTTTGATCTAAGCAATGAAGAACTAATCTAATCATTTTCCCAATTCCTTTCTGCTTGACCAATAGAAATGATGTTAAAAGCCAGTTAAGCACGTGATGAAAAATGGTTCCCCCTTGATACAATACCTGCTTGACATAGGATACAACTATTCCAGTCCTGGACACTACTTTATTAAGACTTTCCATCACATCTATTCCACTCCCCTGAACTAATAAAGCGCTTGTATAATTAAGAAACTTTTGTGTAAAAGGCTAAAACATTGTTTATCAAGGATTTCTGGCCATTACTCTCGCTGAAATATAGCATATGCATATAATACAATACATTATTCATTATGTTAATGGAGAGGTTCACCGGACTAATTACTTTACTTTCATAATTGATTGTGTGTTCATTTACCTAAAATTCTTTGATTTTCCACTTTTTTATTTTTATTGGAAGAAAAGGTTTTGAACAAAAAAAAATGAATTAATTATGGGTGGTGTCCCTGTTCTCCCCCCCCCCCTCCCTCCGTCAGGAAATCAGAGTCCATCACAAGTAGGCTCAGTCATGCTAAGAACCATTCTTTGTGATCTAATGAGAGATTGCTGTTCTCCGCTCTTCCTTTGGTCAAACCTATTGACAACAACAGTGATAGTGGTTTCCATACTTTAATATATAACAATACCAGGATAGCAAGGGAGAACTAAGAGCCAATGGCACTAACAAAACCAATATGCCAAATCATAATGCAATTGTCCACTAATAAAAACACTTCAACACTGCATTTTGATGTAAGTAAAAGAGGGAAGGAGAACAAAAACAAACAGAAATAGTAAACGCTGAACTGAGACAACACCCCTTTTTTTGGTGGGTGCGGATAGAATGGAAACAAATGGGGATATCCTCTGAAGCAACAAAAGTATGGAAGAAAGTATAATTTATAACTATAATTTTAAATTATAATACTATCTACGCAGTGGCTGGACTGTTATAACAAACTTGAGGTGACCTAAGTATCCAAGTTTAGGAAATCTTACTTAACTGAAATCCAAATCATGCGTCCCATGGAGCCCAGGTCCTATGTGTCTCATACGGTAATAGTGTACAGAAGCCGAGTCCTCTCCATCATAAATTATGGGGTCGTTGACCCATTGACGACTTAAAAGAAAGGGGGGAATGGTGATGACCCATAACCTAGTATCTAGAGAGGCACTAGCCCCAATGAAGTGTTTCATTAAATACTAAACACATGCATTAAAGGATGAAAGCATAAAAATCAATACAACTTGTATTTTTTAGTCGTGCCATTTAATTTTTTAAGCAATGTACTCTTTCGGTTGCTATGAGCACAGAAATTCCAAATTTATATAGGTTTTATTTGGTTTTAATGGATTTAAAGAAATTAAAATCTTTTGCCAAATTCTAAAGCCTTTTTCACACTTTGGCATACGTACCTATGTAAGGTGTTATTTGAGGCTTTTGCTGGTGTATAAAAGACCTATATGACTGTTTGATCATTTGTTATTCAAATATCCATGGATGAAGAAATAGGGAAAAGTGGCGTTCCAGTGCTGTTTTCCATCACGGTGTTCACGGCCGGGAATAATCTTTTTTATATTTTGATAGAAGCGGCATTTAGGGACGTGGTGATATTTATCATGTTAATTCTTTTTACCATTATTTCAGACCCTCCAAGGTACTTTAACCCTCCATTGTCTGATTGCTAATATTATATACTGCAATACTACTGTATTTCGGTATACATCAATTTTACTGCTGATCTCTAATGCATGCAGAACATATAGGGGCAGATTTACTTACCCGGTCCATTCGTGATCCAGAGGCGCGTTTTCTGCGGTGGATTCTGGTCCGGCCGGGTTTCACTAAGGTAGTTCCTCCGATGTCCACTAGGAGGCCCGCCGGAATGCACTGAAGTTCACCGGCCTATTGCTGGTGAAGATAAGTGCGAGTCCCGCAACACTTTTTTTTTTAAATGCGGCAGTTTTTCCGAATCTGTCGGGTTTTCGCTCGGCCACGCCCCTGATTTTCGTTGCATGCATGCCAGCGCCGATGCACCACAATCCGATTGCGTGCGCCAAAATCCCAAGGCAATACAGGGAAAACCAGCGCAAATCGGAAATATTCGGGTAACAGGTCGGGAAAACGCGAATCGGGCTCTTAGTAAATGACCCCCATAGTCTCTCATAGAGATTGTAGTGCTATGTTAAATAGAGGTACCAAAGAACCCCCTAAAGATATGAAATTGCTACTTGTGTCACTTTACAATTTTCAGTAACTCCTCCTACCTCTTATGCTCTGCTCCCAGTGATTATAGCCATATTGGATGCACTGCAACCAACCGACTACAACCAAACATAGTGATGATCAGATGACCTGCCCAGGCAGGTGCAGGGCATGTGATGTGGACATGTAAACAGCGGCCATCTTCTGTCCTGTGTCTGCTCCACACGGAGGAAATCAAATGGCTGCTTAAAGGGCCAATAGCATTTTAATTTTAATTTAATATTGTGGGGCACATTTACTTACCCGTCCTGTTGACGCCGCCGATCCGGAATGTCCGACAAGGATTCAGAGCTGCCACGATTCACTAAGATCGTGCGTCCAATTTCCTGCATGTGTCTCTTCCCCGCTCAGGTCTGCCGCAGTTCACCTTCTTCTTCCTGGTGCATGTAAGTGCGTGTCTTGCGACACAATTTTGAAATCTAAGTTCTGCGGTTTGTCTGAATCAGTCGGATTGTCCGACGGCCACAACCCCGATTTGTGTGATTGCCGGCACCGATGTGCCACAATCCGCTTGCGTGCGGCAAAAACACCTGTGCTATTCTTGGCAAATCAGAAATATTCGGAAAACCCGGCGGAAATGCGTCCGACGGACAGTTAGTAAATGTGCCCCTGTGTGTCCACAGCATTTTTCTGCTTAGGGGAGCAAAATTTTAAATAACAACTAATTACATATTAGCTTATATTTTAAGGACCCATTTGTATATGAATTATGCTGATTCTTGGAAAACTACTTTGAATAAAGCTTGAAGAATTTTTAACAACTTCTGGTGTGGAACACCACAGTTTCTTTCTTTATTACATGTATCTCTTCAGTCTGGGTTAAGCAACCTGCACATTTGTTTGAGCTGATCGCTGAGCTGAAAAAAACTTTTTCTTTTACCCTCTCATCTCTTCCTTATACTGTGGCCCCCTCTCATACCACCATAGTGTGGGTACCCTCTTATATCCCCCTATATTGTGGGACCCTCTCATACCCCCGATATTGTGGGCCCCCTCTCATATCCCCTCATATTGTGGGCCCCCTCTCATACTTCCCCTCCCCCATATTGTTGGTCTGGATCTGGCAGCATCGGATATATTTGTAGTATGTAAAGTATTGTTCTATTTTATTATTTTGCTGGCTGAGCCATCCTAAATAGAATTTTATATTGCTGCTAGAGGACTTCAATTTTAAACTTGAAATTACATGTCTTGCTTAGAATTCATATATTTGAGAATGTTAAATATATGTTATCATTTGGGAAATCAGATGCAATATTCTGTGCTATGTAAACAACATACTTCTAAATCCCAGAAAAGCTGTCCAGTGTACACTTAACAGCAGAACGTTTCTTTAGCTTTAGTCTAAATCAAAATTATGCACTTAACTAACTTATAAAAGAATTTTAATTCAAGTTAAGCATTTTACAGAATCCAACATGAGCAGCACAGTGACTTCACCAAAATATTATTCTAAGGTAGTTCCTACAAGCAATTTGACATTTTCTTCTGTAGTTCATTGAAAACATTACTTTACTGGTGTACGCAGATGTCAATATTAAAGGGAATCTCTTACCATGGAAATGCAGTGTCATCTGCAAGCTACATTATAGAGTTGGGGAAGTGGAGCATGTTGATGTATAGTTTAATAGAAAAAGAACTCATCTCTGATAGCATACAAATAAGATGAGGGGACTATGGAATTATAATAGGGGCCGACGAGACCTCTATGACAGCCCTTTTATGGCTATGTACAAAATGGAGCTACAGAGTCCAGTTTTCTCAACATAGGTGTTATGTATATTACGTGATTAACTTCTAGAAAGAGTAACTAAATCATTCAGCACACCTATTACTCTAAACCTTTGTTTTTAAAAAGGTCATTTTATGTAAAGAGTTTTTTTTTGCCTGAAGCTAAATATCATCTACAAAGGAAATGCAGTTCCTTAAGTCCTTCTTATAAAGCATCTTCAGTGTTTCCAAGCAGAGAGTTACCTTCCCTCTCTCTGTAGAATACCACCTGTAAGACCTTTTATCATAACTTACACATTTACCTAGAGAAAAATGTCAAGTGAATTGTGATTTGTGTGCATTGTGCAATTAATTAAATTACAGCAGCTGGAGTTTACCTAGATGTAGATTGTTTCCAGCATTCATGCCATAATCGGCTCTCTTCGCGTGAAAATGAAGACACATATCAATTAACCTTATTAACAGCTTTTGCTGCCACACAGTTGTGCTTGTTTAGTCACTGAGATAAACAATAATCTATAAAAATATCTGTACTAGTTATAAATAGTTGGTATGTCTAAAAAACACTATTACAACTTGTATTCAGGAAACTTGATTCAACAATACTTGTTATTTTTTCTCCCAAACATTAAATACAAAGTTCATCGGTGGTTTGTACAAGAACCTAAGAAAAGGCAGAAAAAATCAATTTCCTTCCCTATGATATTTTACACAGTTTACTGAGGTTAGCGCAATGTTATGCAGAAAGAGAATGTCTTGGATGGACTAACAAGGATAGTAATCCCTAAGGCTAAACTCCCTTGTAGGCTGTCCGTACCTAATTGTACAGCCTACCATAAGCAGTAGGTTGATGAGTAAAATCGATCTAAAATAGAAAGGTGTGGAGGAAATAAATTACGACAGCCAGAAAAGGAATAAAACAGTATTCATACTAGAAAAGACAGAATGTAATCTACGACTAAAATCACACTCATCAATGATCTGCAGCCATACTTTACAGTCAGGGGATAGCACCAAAGTCTACATCAACATTCTCTTGCATATATACCGCCAGTGATAGGATCCTATAGAGCCCTATTAACTGACTGACACCCTTCTTTTAGCTAAAAAAATTTTTGCTTACATCCATATAAATCATCTTTTATTTTATAATATCTGGCATCAAAGAGGACGTGTCCTACTCATCCTGCCCCTCCCATCCAATGCTCTCCATGCCTTATGCCTCCTTAAAGGTCACAATACATGTCATGTGATCAGAGTGACATCATTTCATCATTTAGCCTCTTAACAATAGCATACTGTACCCCATGCATATATCTGACCACATGAAGTCACAGCAGCCTCCTTGGACTTCTACTCATCTCCATCCTCTGTGATGGATGCTGTTATTTCATGTGATCATGGCGTACAGTTTGCTATTGTTAAAAGGCTGAAGAACATGCGATTATGTAACTGGTCACATGTCATGAATGTAACATGTAGCACCGTGTAAAAAAATTTACACAATATTTCCCAGTACATAAAGTTTTATATGTCTGCAGATGGTCCCTAAGTACAAGGAGGCAGATCAGGGATTTGAAGAGACACAGAGCATGGTTCACTGGCAGCCTGAGAGAGAGAAAAGTCACAAACACCAGATTTGGGTCAAAAAAGCTAATTTACATATCAGAAAAACATCTGTAGTTAAGGTACAGTGCCCCACTGGCAGTTCATTTTAGGTGATATGGGGAGGTCTTGTAACCCTTTACCAGCAGGCATTATTAGTCATGGAGGTCAAAATCTGGTGACAGGCTAAATCACCACTGGTTCTCTTGTACTAGAAACCATTTGGAAAAAGCTGCTATACTGGCATCCTTGACAGTGCTTTTATGGATATCTGTCTTTGAGCTTACCAGCAATTTGGCGTAATGGTATATGTTGCGTTTTTGAAGGTAATTATAGACAATAAGCACTCATCACTTCATATGGAAAGGAATGATCAAATAGGGTACCACTCTGTAAAATAATAGAAGAAGATTCAGCAATACTGTTTATTCAGATGCAATTTAATATTATTTTTTATTGTACATAGACTAAGCAATCCACTTTAAATGTAGTATGGAAAGAAATCCTTCTAAAACATGTAGAAAACAGCAGCTTTAATGTAACAATCACCGGCTTGTGAATTCAGGCGTTATCCCTGAACCTTTCCAATACTCACCCTTTAACCCCTGTACAGGGATTTAGTTTTCAATGCGGAGAGGTCGGAAGACTACTTCCTCTTGTGTTGGTCTTAGTATGGATAGTCAAGGCAGGCAGTATATATTAGCAGAGGGTCGTGGTAGGCAGCACAGGTTCAAGATACAATCCAGGGTCAAATACCATGGAGCACAGTAAAAGGAATAAAGTCTGAAAACAAGCCGGGGGTCAGATAGTCAACTGAAGCAGGCACCGCACAGCAGGACTAGCAAGCTAGGAACCTTTTCTCAGGCGCTGAGGAGTAGGGCATTATTGGCTATATGGATACAGAAGTGCAGTGATATTGTGTATGCTGAAGAGTTTTACTTGAACATGGCCAGACATGACAGCTGAAGGTAAGCTTATGACTGGGAAGGTGACCAGGGTGAAACCTTGTATCAGGAACATTCTAAATGTCTCAGATTAGTTGGTGGCTGGTCGGCACTCGGTGACCCTTCCCTCGTGCTCGTGAACTGGTATCAACAGAAAAAGATCCCGGCACTTCAAGGTAGGTCGAATAAATGAATTCTTTTAATTCACAAAATACTGCATACAATACAGAATATACCATTATATAATACAGAATATACCATTATATAACGGTATATCCTGTATTGTATGCAGTATTTTGTGAATTAAAAAATAATTCATTTATTTGACCTACTTCGAAGTGCCGGGGTCTTTTTCTGTTGTCTCAGATTAGTGTCAGGAAGCTTCCTTAATCTAGGGGGAAAGTAAGCTTAACTAAAGGGACACAAATTTTCTTCACAAAAATGTCCATGGGAGAGAAGAAAGAGTTTGTTGACACCATAAAAGGCCTACTGGATGGTTTTATTAGCCTTTGTAAATTTTGGTAAAGGTAAATATGACTGTAATAGGGTGAGAGTTATACAAGAAATCAAAGGTTTTTTGATCAATGACTTTAGATTGGAGACAACCATAAAGAACATTGCAGTCTTTTTGGCTAAGAAGAAGTATAGGGTCATGTGGTGGTTTTTCTAAAATGTCATAATTACTTAAAAGTAATCTTTTCTATTCATTACAGACTATCTTTTATCAGTTGGTTTAATAATCGTTTTTTATCTTCTATTAGGTAGTTAAGGGATTGTTGAACAAGGTTTGTGAAGTTTTTGGTATAATAAAGTTGACGGTTTTCAATTTCATTCCTGAAATTGTTAAAGTCTCCAGTGACTAAGGGAATTAAGTTCTCTATACAGTCCTCTGACATATTTTACAGGGCAAGGTACAGGATAGGACCGAATAGTTACATTGTTTATACATTGAAGTGGTTTGCTGAATCTAGGTTCAATGAAAAGAATCACTAAAATAATCATAAAATTGCATATAAATCAAATGGAGTGCCTGAGGATAGACTCTGTTGGAAAGCTCAGGTTACAAAAAAAAAGCCATTACCATTTTTTTAAGCCATTGGTCTTCATGAAAACACCAAAACCAAAAGTAACCAATATATTGTACCTAAAATAAAAAAAAACAAAAACATTTTGATGGCCTGTCCAATCAGTTATTTACAGCACCATGACACATTGGATAGCTCCTTAGAGCTGCTAGGCAAACCCATTAGGTGTATATTTTACAGCATGTAAATTTAAACACCATCTACTTCAATTAAATGTATATTCAGATTTTTAAGTACTTGAAAAAATGTCTCCTTAAAATAAGCTTCTTTTAGCTCTTTTCAGTAATCCAATATTAAATATCAAAGTTAAGGATAAATTATGTTTACTTGTCAATCCATTTAACAAATATCGGAATAATGTTTCATCTCATCCTCTGTTACTATATCTTGTTAGCTTTATTTGGAAGAACAAATAAACTACTGTACTTCAGGTTGGAAATTTGTGGTGCTTGTTTTGGCATATAAGTAAATGTATGTGTAAAGAAGACCAGTCTTAAAATGCAATGAATTTACTTTCCAGCATCAGACACTTTGATGAAGTATACTGTAAGGCCATCAAGTCTAACTAAGTTTATATCCCCTTATGTTCAGTAGTGGTGTCAGATCATACACTTCACTTCTATCCATTATATATATTAGAAGACCTTTTGTTTGGATTTCGGTTAAGTAAACATCAGTCATATTCTAGAACCAGTCTTCAACCATCCTAGATAAATAATTTATAGTATACTCTAGAGCACATAGGTTTGATCATCTTCTGCCTCGTAAAAGGAAAAAACTAGGAAATGGTTCAACTAAAAGGGCATCTCCAAATGGGTCAATGTTGAGGTCAAAATCAGTATTATGCAGTCTTGACCAATTACAACTGTGTTCATTACTATTTTTCCAGAGAAAGTCCACTATCAAGAAATGTTGATTGTGTGTCTTTCTTACTATTCAGATATATAAGTGAGCAGAGATGCAAAGATGTCATTGCACAGTAAACATGCTTATTGGTCTTAATTTCAGATTTTAGGACACAAACCTAATCTGATGTTTCACTTTGTTTGAAGTTACAACAGACATAGAGGATCTGTGCCTACATTCTGACAGACATTATACTTAGGTTTGGTACAGTATTATTGTCTACTTAGTTATTTCCATTAAAAAACTATTTGATGCATAGGTATTGTGCTGTGCATAGGTATTGTGCATTGGTATTGAGGAAGAATATACAATATTTTATAGTCATTAATTCTTCCTTTCACAAATTTGCAAATGTTATTGCAATGTAAAAAAGCAATTATCCCATTGGATTGGTAAAATCCAAAGTTAATTGGGTAATAATTAAGGATTGTTTTGCAAAGCAAAATCTCTAAGATGATTGATACTGCAATTCCTTCCCTCCTTCTTCCCATTCATTCACATCTCATATCCTTTCTTATTTTTATATGGTAATGTATTATTTTTTTACCCTTACAGACTTTAAATGTTCTTTTGGATTTTCTGCTTCCCACTTGTACTAGGAAGTTGGAAAACCTCCAAATGAAACAAAATTGACAATTTTATGTGTCAGGGCTCGGGGTCAGTAAAACCCCTGGATCATCCCTAAATCCCCTAGATGACACTAGCCGACACCTGGGACCGGAATCTAAGGGTTACCCAGTCTTCACCAGAGCCCGCCCAAAGCAGGATGGTTTTGCTGTGGCAGGGTGCCATCAGGTCATTCCACAGGTGCGACTAGCTTGCTGTGGCAGCCAAGGTTGAGGTACAGGTTCAGAATGCAGGCTTGGAGTCAGGAACAGGCAGATATTCAGGGCTAGCGCCAATGGAGCGAGGTCAGAGGTCAGCTCCGGGGTCACAACTGGAGATCAAAGCAGAACAGGAACGGGAACAAGCGCAAGTGAAGCTTTCTCTAAGGCTGTGAGCTCAAAGTTCCGGCAGGAAATGTTGTGAGCAGCCAACTTAAATCGGAAACCTGGAAGTCCCAGTGCCAATCAGATGTGCACTGTCCCTTTAAATCCCCGAGAGCCAGCCGGGAAGCAGTAGCATGGAGAGGTTAGTGAGGGCTGGGGGATTGGGGCGCGGTGGAGAGGAGCACGGATGTGCCTGCGTTCAGAGACATGGATTGCAGGGACACCAGTGACATTATGGCTTTCACTGTGTGCTCCAAATGACACCTCCCCTTCTCTCTTTGGGTTATTACAATTATGGAGATACCAAATTCGTATAGGTTTCATTATGCTTAGAAGATTCTTTAAAAAATGAAAGTCTTTTGTACAGAATTTTTTTAACTGCTTTCGCCATATTCTGACATCATGTTCATACTTCAGAGTATAGACCTATGTAAGGTGTCATTTATTTTTTGCGGGACAAGCTGACATTTTCATTTATATCAATTTATGACCTATAATTTGATCATTTTTTTATTCACATATTTGGATTCCATTTTCCATTATGGCATTCTTGCCATTGAATAATCCAAGGGTTAATAGTTAAAAAAAAATGTAAATTACAAATTAAAAAATTGGTGGAACTTGAGAAACTTTTAAAAATATACTTTGAATTAAAAATCTATTACATGTAATCACATTTCTGTTGATACATTAAATCAGAAAGTCTTCACACAAACACAAATTTCTTGGTTTTCTTCTGATTTATATGTAAGAAATAAATTTGACTTAAAGGCAATCTTTCTGTAGAAATCAAACTGATAAAGCACAGTCTTTGGGGCACATTTACTTACCTGGGCCTGTCGCGATCCCGCGGCACGTTCTCCGTTGAGGATTCGGGTCTACCGGCGATTCACGAAGGTAGTGCACCCGATGTCCACCAGGTGTCGCTGCGGCGAAGTCCGCCGGAGTTTACAATCCTATCCTGGGTGCATGTAAGCGCGTGTCAAGCGACACATTTTTTTTTTATATATCGTGGTTTTTCCCAAATCTGTCGGGTTTTCAGACGGCTACGCCCCCCGATTTCCAAAAACCTGGGGCGATTCAGGGAAAAATGGCGCAAATCGGTAATATTCGGGAAACCCGGCAAAAAATAGCGATTCGGGTCCTTAGTAAATGACCCCCAGTATCTTGTCAAGCAGTTTAAAACATACCAGATCATGTTTCTTTCATTGCCAAATGTGGTGGCATCATCCAGAAATTCTACTTTGAAATGAGATGTAAAATGGTTGAATCAAGTCACAAAGCTGGAGACTTTAGTGCTGAAACAAAGTTTCCCCTGCCCCAGAACCCCCACTTTGCTGTGTTTGATGAATTAATTTCCAGGAACATTACTAACTGGCTTTCCAGATGTCTTGTGCATTATGTATGTTACCGGAGACTGCCTGTATACTGTCTTTAAAATGTTTCAAAATTGCCAAATCTGCTGATTTGTGCTTCAATTTTGACTTTCTGACAATTCACTCTACATTTCACTTCAGACAACTTACTTCAGGTTCATAACATGGATCCAGAAGTGTTAGAAGATTAGTTAAGTATCCAGGGGTGTGTATAGGAGTGTAAGGGCCACTTAGCAGACTTTTGCATGGGTCTACCTTTTCCTTAAAGGGAATCTGTCACCACATTTTTTACAAATACAGCTAGTGACAGGTTCCCACAGAACCCTAGTAACTAACTCCTTTTAAATGGTAGAATCTATATTTAGCTGGGTTAATTCTTTTTAAACTCACAACACTAGGGCCATTCGGCCAATTTAACCCTTTTTTGCTCTCTAAAATGTAACTTTTAATTCTGTCTCTTTTAAAAATAGACACCCTTCATTTAGCTAAAAATTGTTTAAAAATATTAAAATAATATACATTTTTGTATACACATACACTCACCGGCCACTTTATTAGGTACACCATGCTAGTAACGGGTTGGATCTCCTTTTTGCCAGAAATGCCTCAATTCTTCGTGGCATAGATTCAACAAGGTGCTGGAAGCATTCCTCAGAGATTTTGGTCCATAGTGACATGATGGCATCACGCAGTTGCCGCAGATTTGTCGGCTGCACATCCATGATGCGAATCTCCCGTTCCATCACATCCCAAAGATGTTCTATTGGATTGAGATCTGGTGACTGTGGAGGCCATTTGAGTACAGTGAACTCATTGTCATGTTCAAGAAACCAGTCTGAGATGATTCCAGCTTTATGACACGGCGCATTATCCTGCTGAAAGTAGCCATCAGATGTTGGGTACATTGTGGTCATAAAGGGATGGACATGGTCAGCAACAATGCTGTGGCGTTGCAACGATGCTCAATTGGTACCAAGGGGCCCAAAGAGTGCCAAGAAAATATTCCCCACACCATGACACCACCACCACCAGCCTGAACCGTTGATACAAGGCAGGATGGATCCATGCTTTCATGTTGTTGACGCCAAATTCTGACCCTACCATCCGAATGTCGCAGCAGAAATCGAGACTCATCAGACCAGGCAACGTTTTTCCAATCTTCTACTGTCCAATTTCGATGAGCTTGTGCAAATTGTAGCCTCAGTTTCCTGTTCTTAGCTGAAAGGAGTGGCACCCTGTGTGGTCTTCTGCTGCTGTAGCCCATCTGCCTCAAAGTTCGACGTACTGTGCGTTCAGAGATGCTCTTCTGCCTACCTTGGTTGTAACGGGTGGCGATTTGAGTCACTGTTGCCTTTCTATCAGCTCGAACCAGTCTGCCCATTCTCCTCTGACCTCTGGCATCAACAAGGCATTTCCGCCCACAGAACTGCCGCTCACTGGATGTTTTTTCTTTTTCGGACCATTCTCTGTAAACCCTAGAGATGGTTGTGCGTGAAAATCCCAGTAGATCAGCAGTTTCTGAAATACTCAGACCAGCCCTTCTGGCACCAACAACCATGCCACGTTCAAAGGCACTCAAATCACCTTTCTACCCCATACTGATGCTCGGTTTGAACTGCAGGAGATTGTCTTGACCATGTCTACATGCCTAAATGCACTGAGTTGCCGCCATGTGATTGGCTGATTAGAAATTAAGTGTTAACGAGCAGTTGGACAGGTGTACCTAATAAAGTGGCCGGTGAGTGTATTCACATAAGCAGCATATACACAAACAAACAGCCGAAACACAGCATATACAAACACCCAGAGTATATGCACACATACACACAATGGGGCAGATTTATCAGGCTTCCTAAGAGTAAGAAAGTGTTTCGTTGCCAATGGCAACCAATTACAGTTCAGCTTTCATTTTACCAGTGCTCATAAATATTTTAAAGGGGAGCTGTAATTGGCTGCCTTGGGCAACTAAGCATATTCTTACTCTTAGGCTGGATAAATCTGCCCTAGTATATTCATACAATGCAGACACAACAAATATACACATATACAGCATATATACAGCATATACACACAAACAGCATTTATACAGCAACAGAATATGTGTCCCATATGCACACATGAAGCTGCACAATCATACACACAGATGTATATACTTAATGTCAGGCAGTCTTCTTAATCTAGATTCTTAGTCATGCCACCCCCTCCCCAAAAATATCTCATCTGAGCTGTCAGCTAAGCTGTGTACCATGGAACATCTGCACTGCTATATTATGTTATTTAATTGTGTACATGCTTCATTAGATAGTGAGAGGAGGGCGACTGGGCCCCCTGACACTGTGGGGCCCCTGTAGCAGCTGCAATGGCTTATATCCCTGTAGTTTTGCTCCTGGAAGTATTAACAATCTTACATTTTTTACAATTTCATGGTCAAAAAGTCACAATTCCACTATAGACATAAAAATGTTGCAAAATGAAATTACATGTAGCAAACTGGAAAGCCACAACAATAAATCCAGTGGTCAAAATGCACAAACAGCTGGAAAGACACTCCAAAGAGTAAATGTTCCCTAACAACACTGAAGTAATGTAAAAAAATGGAACTTTGGTAAACGATCTCAAACTTTTAAGGTCAGTTTGACGTCAACACGTTTTAATGGTTTGTTATGTATTGAGAAAAATGACAAAACCTTATACTGTATATTTTATGTAACATTTATTGTACATATTTGACAAACATGAGGTACCAAAGATACAAAAAAGATCTATTTTCCAACAGAACAAATCTTTAGGCAGCACACAGTCAACATTGATATTCGGCGGATGAGCAGTCACACTTGTAATGGATGAATGTCTGTGAACCCATCAAGATGATTCTTTACCAGTATTACCCTGTTTAGAGAGATATGTCATGTAGATGCAGAAACTCAAATTAGAATGTCAAGTCAATTTGCTTAATATGAAAATGGAACAAACACATATTTTCTCTAGATTGAAATGTGAGATGCTTACCTTACCATAACAAAGTGATAAGCCTCCCCACACTCAAGAAATAAATGAAAGAAAACTCTCCCTGTTAATCTAATTCTGCAATGAACTATACAGAACAGGACAATGTACACATTAAACAGATGCCCATTTTCATACTAAATTACAGATCTATTAGTGACACATGCTTAGTATTTATCCTGCAATTGTACATAACAATGTCACGTTATCCATTGACTGATAAAAAAGAATATAATGTCCTTAAAGGGAACCTGCCATTCAAATGAATCCACCCAAGTGAAATACTTAAATAAACTATAAATAAATAAAAACCATTGCCCTTATCCCTAATAGGTTTCTTTCCATGGAAGTGTCAGGATCGGAGGTAGTGGATCCTCTGGACCACCAGGGACGATGACGTCAGCCGACACCTCGGACAGCAGTCTAAGTGGTAAGGCCAGCGCCAATTAACGTCGCGCTGGCCCGTTATATCTCATGAAGCTGGCGCACATGCGCCCTAGGACTTGGTTGTAACGGGTGGCGATTTGAGTCACTGTTGCCTTTCTATCAGCTCGAACCAGTCTGCCCATTCTCCTCTGACCTCTGGCATCAACAAGGCATTTCCGCCCACAGAACTGCCGCTCACTGGATGTTTTTCTTTTTCTGACCATTCTCTGTAAACCCTAGAGATGGTTGTGCGTGAAAATCCCAGTAGATCAGTAGTTTCTGAAATACTCAGACCAGCCCTTCTGGCACCAACAACCATGCCACATTCAAAGGCACTCAAATCACCTTTCTACCCCATACTGATGCTCGGTTTGAACTGCAGGAGATTGTCTTCATGCCTAAATGCACTGAGTTGCCGCCATGTGATTGGCTGATTAGAAATTAAGTGTTAACGAGCAGTTGGACATGTGTACCTAATAAAGTGGCCGGTGAGTGTATTCACATAAGCGGCATATACACAAACAAACAGCCGAAACACAGCATATACAAACACCCAGAGTATATGCACACATACACACAATGGGGCAGATTTATCAAGCTTCCTAATGGCAATGGCAATCAATTACAGTTCAGCTTTCATTTTACCAGTGCTCATGAATATTTTAAAGGGGAGCTGTAATTGGCTGCCTTGGGCAACTAAGCATATTCTTACTCTTAGGCTGGATAAATCTGCCCTAGTATATTCATACAATGCAGACACAACAAATATACACATATACAGCATATATACAGCATATACACACAAACAGCATTTATACAGCAACATGCTGTATGCACACATGAAGCTGCACAATCATACACACAGATGTATATACTTAATGTCAGGCAGTCTTCTTAATCTAGATTCTTAGTCATGCCATCCCCTCCCCAAAAATATCTCATCTGAGCTGTCAGCTAAGCTGTGTACCATGGAACATCTGCACTGCTATATTGTTATTTAATGGTGTACATGCTTCATTAGATAGTGAGAGGAGGGCGACTGGGCCCCCTGACACTGTAGGGCCCCTGTAGCAGCTGCAATGGCTTATATCCCTGTAGTTTTGCTCCTGGAAGTATTAAAAATCTTACATTTTTTACAATTTCATGGTCAAAAAGTCACAATTCCACTATAGACATAAAAATGTTGCAAAATGAAATTACATGTAGCAAACTGGAAAGCCACCACAATAAATCCAATGGTCAAAATGCACAAACAGCTGGAAAGACACTCCAAAGAGTAAATGTTCCCTAACAACACTGAAGTAATGTAAAAAAATGGAACTTTGGTAAACGATCTCAAACTTTTACGGTCAGTTTGACGTCAACACGTTTTAATGGTTTGTTATGTATTGAGAATAATGACAAAACCTTATACTGTATATTTTATGTAACATTTATTGTACATATTTGACAAACATGAGGTACCAAAGATACAAAAAAGATCTATTTTCCAACAGAACAAATCTTTAGGCAGCACACAGTCAACATTGATATTCGGCGGATGAGCAGTCACACTTGTAATGGATGAATGTCTGTGAACCCATCAAGATGATTCTTTACCAGTATTACCCTGTTTAGAGAGATATGTCATGTAGATGCAGAAACTCAAATTAGAATGTCAAGTCAATTTGCTTAATATGAAAATGGAACAAACACATATTTTCTCTAGATTGAAATGTGAGATGCTTACCTTACCATAACAAAGTGATAAGCCTCCCCACACTCAAGAAATAAATGAAAGAAAACTCTCCCTGTTAATCTAATTCTGCAATGAACTATAGAGAACAGGACAATGTACACATTAAAGAGATGCCCATTTTCATACTAAATTACAGATCTATTAGTGACACATGCTTAGTATTTATCCTGCAATTGTACATAACAATGTCACGTTATCCATTGACTGGTGATAAAGAATATAATGTCCTTAAAGGGAACCTGCCATTCAAATGAATCCACCCAAGTGAAATACTTAAATAAACTATAAATAAATAAAAACCATTGCCCTTATCCCTAATAGGTTTCTTTCCATGGAAGTGTCAGGATTGGACGTAGTGGATCCTCTGGACCACCGGGGACGATGACGTAAGCCGACACCTGGGACAGAAGTCTAAGTGGTAATGCCAGTGCCAATTAACGTCGCGCTGGCCCTTTATATCTCATGAAGCTGGAGCACATGCGCCCTATGAGGCTCTACTTTATTGTGCACATTTAACATTTCAGTTAGATGTTAAATAGAAGATACATCATTAAGATGATCCCAAATGCAGTGTGTGAGATGTACTGTACTATCTCCTTGATGTTGCTTAAATGGCTTAATGCGTTCCCAAAAATCTAGCAAACGTTTATTATGTATTTTGTTGTTTCAGCCCAACAAAAGGGACATGATAAAATATTGGTGCACTCACCCTACAACAGGGATAACTAACTAACACCTATTATTATTATTATAAAATTATTATTAACACCTACTTGTACGTGGTTCCTTTTTGCTTCAATGTTCAAGTACAGCTCTATTTTACCCCCTTACATGCCAGAAGTGGGGAAAAACATGTCAGGATATTATTTTGAAATATAAACATACCTGCTAAGACATTCTATTCTGACCCTAAATAGTTAGATCCATCCATTATAGGGCCATTTTGTTGGAGTGGCAGATTCATAGGGCTGTGGTCCAAGTTGAGGCATAGTCTCAAGTAGGCTCCCAGATGGGAGTTAGGGTATTCCTTCTTGTTTCCTGCATTACAGACAGCGTCTTATATTGTCAACTGTATGAAAGACTCTGGTCCACAGACTCAGCTAATCAGTCCAGACTTTAACCTCTCCAACATGGGCAGGACCAAAGTGCTTCCTAAGTATGTCAGGATGCAAGATTCTGGGTTAGAAGGCAACTGGAGGAAATATAATATGACTGTCAATCAACATCAACCTGGGCATCAAGCAAAATATGTGCGGTATCCTCGATCATTAGTAACGTGAAATCAGCCTGAAACTACAAGAGGGGAACTTGTGAATGATCTCAAGGCAGCTGGGACCACAGTAACGGAACAAACCATTGGGAACATATGGTTTAAAATCCTACAGTGCCCGCAAGGCCCCCCTGTTTAAGAAGGCACATCTGAAGGCCCATTGAGTGATGGTGAGAATGTGTTGTGGTCAGATCAAAAATTTAGCTCATTGGCATTAACTAAATTTTTCGTGTTTGGGAGAAAAGAAATGCTGCCTATGACCCGAAGAACACCATCCCCACTCTCAATCCCGAGTGGCAACCTCTTTCCCTCCGTCATGACACTAGAAAAGGTCCACGGCTGGGTTTTTCAGCAAGACAATGACCTAAAACATAAAGCCAAGGAAGTAAAGGAGTGGCTCAAAAAGAAGCACATTAAGGTCATGGAGTGGTCTCCAGACCTTAATCCCACAGGAATCTTATGGAGAGAGCTGAAGCTCTGAGTTGCCAAGCGACAGCCGCAAAATCTTAATGATTTAGAGATGATCTGCAAAGTGTGACCTTTTTTTCTCACTGCAAAAAGCAAATAAATTTATATAATTTATATAATGTGCTTTTCTGAGTTTTATTTTTGATATTCTTTCAATCATTATTAAAATTAATTTACCCTTAAAGGGGTATTCCAGGAGTCAGCATAATTTGTATACAAATGGGTACTCAAAATATAATAAGCTAATATGTAATTAGTTGTTATTTAAAATGTTGCTCCCCCTTGCAGAAAAATGCTGTGGACATACAATGTAATGAGGAATTAATATGCTACTGGCCCTTTAATCAGTCCATTGATTTCCTCCACGTGGAGCAGACACAGGACAGAAGATGTCCACAAGTCTGAATCACGTGTGCCTGCACCTGCCTGGGCAGGTCATGTGATCACCACTATGTTTGGCTGTAGTTGGTTGGTTGCAGTGCATGCATTATGGCCATTGTTGTGGTGAGACACATCTCAGTGATGCAATGTGCAATGATGGCAGTTACACATCATTACTATGGTTACATCATCAAAGGGAGCAGAGTAAAAGAGGCAGGAGGGGTTAACTAAAGGATCATGGAACTTGTAGTTTCCAGTGGTGGCCATCTTGGTGATAATTCTGCATACCATAGAAAGGCCATACATTTTGTAAAACATTAAATCAAACTATTTAAGCTCCCTTTTGTGACTAATGACATTGAGTTTTGTTATCTTAATTTACTTATAGCATCATGGGTTTTTGTATCAGACTTCATTTTCCTGGAATACTCCTTTAAAATTATAGGCTGTTCATGTCTTTGCCTGTGGGCAAACTTACAAAATCAGCCAGGGATCAAATAATTATTTCCTTCACTCTACTGTACATAACTTCTTCTGTTAACTATACTATGTTCTCTATATCCTCTGCAATTCAGCTGGTGGGATGCATTTATTTTGGGGTCCAATTGGCAGTGATGTCTACACTCCTTACAAACTGCTACAATCTGAATTCTTGTTTAATACTCAGTCCTGCTTCTATATGCTGTCTTAAAAGAGAGTATACAGCTGAAAATCTTGGTACAACAAAATTGCATCCAAGCAAATCCCTCTAAATTAAGTAATGATGGAGAATTTTAATTATTGGTGATGGATTTCTGTCCAGAAGATTAACGCACATGCTTTCAGGAATATCAGCGATTACCAGGATGATGAATAAAGGAAAATCACAATTGTCTGCTACGGAATCTGATAAGTTATTTATGTTTGACTGCTTTTTCCTGATCTTGCAAATACTCCTACTTCTTCTAGAATTGGATGCCAAAGTTTAGCGTCACTGATGAAAGTTGAACATCAACAACAAGTGAACTGAGCCAAAATGTTATGAGCCTAGTAAATTATTATGCTGGGAGCTGACACAACTGTGTGAGTCACACATATGAGGCATTACCGAGATACAGTTCTTTAGCTTTACATGAGCTTTTTTTCAACATACTGTATGGCTAAGGGGTGCACAAACCTTTGTGGTACAATGCTAATTCAGCTTCTGAGGAAATTGGCGTAGACAGTTACATAGTTTATATGGTTGAAGGACACATGTCCATCAAGTACAACCAAGGAAGGGAAGGGTTTGGATGAGGATAGCCTTTAGGGGAAATAATTCTAAGTAAATAACCATCAATGTTATTTAGATGTAAAAAGGCATCTAAACCCCTTTTTGACGCTTTCAGTTGTCCCCACGTCCTCTGCAATGACCAGTATAAGTTTTACCAGTTTCACTAGAAATGAGTAGTCTACTGTGTGCGCTTGAGGATATAAAAGCCCGGCCTGTCCCATGCCCTTTCTCTCCCACTTGGCATGACGGTGGCACAGCTTGGCAAACTGGTATACAAGGCAACATTTTTGAAATTCCACATTTTTCAACACATTGTCATAAAAGAAAAATTTGATAACTGAAATTTACAAAATTTCTGCTTTATGTTGACATGGTTTTTTATCTGTCCTCTTATATTTGTAGGCTCTTATGAGGCTTTAGGTGCGATTTTTTACATTTTCATAAAAATGCAAAGTCAAACTATTAAAGGAACCTGCTCAGATTTCAAGTCACTTTGAGAGGCCTAAATTATAGTAAAACTCCATAAATCCCCATATATGCTCGGGGATATACGCCGAGTTTTTATCACAAAAATTGTGCTGCAAAAACCTAACTCGGCTTATACTGAAGTCTGTAAAAAAAAGATTAACACTGTACTCACCTTTCTGATGCTCCCCCCACTACAGGTCCTCTCCTTGCTTCGATTGCCTCTTAGGGTCCTTCAGCTCCTCTTCAGGTCCTCTTTGGGTCCCTGTGCGATGCCAGCGGCGCACAAAATTGTGTAAGCCAGCTGTGCACACAAAATTGTGTGTGCCGACTGTACGTGTGTTACAAGGGGAGCTGTATAGATTACTAGCAAAATGTACTTTATTGAAAAAATTGTAAGGAGCGCCCCCCTCCAGTTTGTACCAAGGGGCCCCCACCACCCTTAGTCATTGTGATTTATGTCTCGTGGATCTCATCATTTCTCATTTGTCTCATCTCTTTTTTTCTATTTGCCAGATGCTAGCGAACGTTCAGAAGGTAAATGAAAGTGTAGATAAACCCTAGTCCCTGATAATCTAAGCACATTGTCAGCACACAGGGATCATAATGTGTCTGCTTAGAGAGTGCCCGCCCACACTTTGGAATATTACACTGACTATCAATGAGTTATAGGAGCTAAAACATCAATAATGAGTAAAAAATGGGGTTAAAACTATCTTTATTGCATAAACATCATTAGGGGTTATAATTTGAGAACTTTACTTCATGGACAAACCCCTTTAAACCTACCAATTCCTTCATTCACACAAGGCATATAAAGAAGCATTTTGAGATGCCCAACAATCTCCAGCAATGCCTTACTATGTGTTACATTTTTGATCCATATCAAAACCATCCATATAACATAGAGAAAAAAAAGCTATATACTGTACTTCCTTACTGAGGCGTTTCTGATCCCGCTGGACCCTTACACAAAGACTTTCATTTTTTCAACGATTATATATTGCCATCCAGTAGTGTTGTTCATCAATTTGTCCTTTATACCCACCAGCCACAGTGCCCCTACAATAAGTTTATTGAAGGAAAATGTTGATGCTTTAAAAATAAATATTTCATGGACATCTTTTAAGTGTTTCGTCCAGGTTCCAAACTGATCATGAGAAAAATGAAGAACAGGCACATTCAAATCACTTTTATCTTTTGTCTTGGTTGCAAACCAAAAAGACTGGCATTTGCAGCCAGTTTGCACCTATGATATTGCTAATGTATGTATATCTTACCATATAATCATTTTTATACTATTGAACCTCCGTTGTCTTGGTAAATTGTGCATACGTTTGCAATAGGCTTGGGTGACAAGTTTTCATTTGTATACACTTATGGGGGTTAAGTCCCCTGTAGGAAGAACAGAAGCAGGAGTCATGTGTAAACATGAAGTATTTCTTCCTTCCCAGCTTCAGGCTAACCACTAAACTAAGTGCTGCTGACTGTGAAGTCAGTTATTTGAAAAGGTCAGATTTCCTGTAGGTTATTTTCATGAGCTGAATGAATTTGCAGATGGAGATCACTCATACTGCAATCATAAGGTGCAATGGATTCAGTTCTTACTCCAGGAATTTGGAGTCAACAGTAACATTTTGTGAAAACACATTTCATGAGACGCTTAATGTATTATCAGGATATGTGCACCCTGTTATGTTTATAATCTCCAAAATATGATTGTTCCAAAAGAAAACAAAGTTATTGTCTTTGAATGGGTTTGGCTATTGAAAAGATAAGCATTACCTTTTAAGGTAGATCTGATGATAGGTTTCAACTAACATCCTAAGTCCTAAACTATCTTTCCATAATCCAATAACACTTCCTAACCTAAACTACACTTATCATAGTATCATAGTAAATAAGGTTAGAAAACAACTTCAGTTCATGAAGTCCAACCTATTAATTTATACCAGAAGATCCAGAAGAAGGCAAAAACCCTGCAAGGCTGATGACAATTGCCCCAAAGCAGGAAAAATTCCTTCCCCTAATATGGCGGTAAGAAGAACTCTCTGGATCAACAGAAACAATTTACAACAAGTTCTATTCCCATACAATGTGATATTATTGCTCTCTGGAAAGGTATCCAGGCCCCTCTTGAACATGTTCAAATTATCAGCCATTATAGCCTCCTGCGGCAGAGAGTTCCATAGTCTCACTGCTCTTACAGTAAAGAATTCCCGTACATGGTCATAGTAAAATCACCTCTCCTCTAGGCGTAGAGGATGCCCCCTTGTGCCGGTCACAGGCCTAGTTATAAAAAGATCTTTGGAGAGATCCTTGTACTGTCCGTTCAGGTATTTGTACATTGTAATGAGGTCTCCCCTCAGTCGTCTTTTTTCTAAGGCGAATAATCCCAAATTTTGTAAACTGTCATTGTATTCTAGTCCCCCCATTCTCCTAATAATCACTGTTGCTCTCCTCTTCCCCCATTCCAGTTCTACTATATCCTTTTTATACACTGGTGCCCAAAACTGTACACAATATTCCATGTGTGGTCTGACCAGGGATTTGTATAAGGGCATAACTATGTCCTTATCATGAGAATCTATTGCTCTCTTGGTACATCCCATAATTTTATTTGCTTTAGCAGCAGACGCATGGAACTAATCACTAAAATTGAGTTTACTATGCACCAATATCACCAAGACTTTGTCTCCATCAGTTTTACCAAGAAATTTATCATTTAAAACACAATTTTAATTTTCATTTCCTTTCCCAAATGCATAATATTACATTTATCTACATTAAACCTCATCTTTCATTTGTTAGCCCACAGTTTCCACAAATCCTTCTATAATATTATTGTAATATTATACTATCCACCTCTTTTTTAATCACTTCACAGAAATTAGTATCATCTACAAATATTGAAACTCTTTTTTGGGAACCCTCTATTAGGTCATTACTAAAAATATTTAAAATAGATGGCCCCAATACTGACCCCTGTGGTAGCCTCCTGGTAACCTCAACCCAATCTGACAATATCCCATTAATGACAACCCTTTGTTTTCTATCACTAAGCTATTTGTTTACCCAAATACACAGATTTTGCCAGCAGTCACATTGTATCTACCAACCTTTTCTGTGGCACTGTATCAAATTCCTTGAAAAAGTCCAGATACACAACATCCACAGCCTCCCCCAGGTCCAGTCTATAACATACCTGCTCATAGAATTTGATCAGATTAAGCTAACAGGATGATTCCTCAAACGCCCATGATGATGCTCTTTTATAAAGTCATATACAGTGAGATACTTCAGGATAGCATCTCTTACAAAGCCCTAAAATATTTTCCCACAACCGATGTTAGACTCACAGATCTGAAATTTCCAGGATTGCTCCTTGACCCTTTTTTAAATATTGGCACCACATTTGCTACGTGCCAGTCCTGTGGAACATGTTCTTATTGAATCTTCAAATATTACAAATAATGGTCTGTCTGTCATAGCACACAATTCCATCAGTATGGTGTCTGCCATCTGGGCCTGTTGAGGTGGCAACCTCTTCCTGAGATGAGCACCTGACATTTAATGGAGGATTTAAATGATTCCTTAACATGTCATTTCCCATGGGATATTCCTGGATTAAGACAGTTGAGTAGGAGACATTCACGTGCAGGTAGGAGAGAAAGAAAAAGCTACTGGGGGAATGAAGTAGCCTTTGCTCCCCCAGCCCAGAGAAGCTTCTCGCTAGTTACAACCTCGTAATTGTCATCTCCAGTCTATAACTTCTATATCATGCTGTAAAGCATATCTGTATCTCTAGCTATTGTAATAGCAGCTCCTGCAACCAAATGTACAGAGAATTATATTAAAATATCCACAAGAAAATAATAATATACTGTATATTCCTTGCGGGTGTTCATTAGTGTATATAGGGTCTTGAGGCTTAAAGCAATTGGCTAACAAATATGAAAGTTACCAGGGTAATAACAATCATTTTATAGAGTCACCCATATTGTTTTATCCTGGTAATCCTTCTTCTTCTTTCTGTAGCAGTAGCGTGTCACATGACCATTTGGCAGCCATTTTACTGACTTGCTGTGACAAGTCCAGTGGGTCATCGAGGCTGTACTATTATTACCCTATGCACGCACCGCCATGAACATGACCATGTCACTGGTTGTAGCTGCATGCAGATATCCTTGGCATACTGTAATGAGCGAAGGTTTTCAGCACATCAAAGGAAGTCCTGAAAGTAGCTCCCAGCAGGTCAAGTGCCTCACAGCTCCCACAGAAAGAAGGAAAAATTTTACCAGGGTAAACACTATGGGACACATTTACTAAGGGTCCGCCCGGTTTCCTGAACTTTTCCGATTTGCACCGAATTGCACGGGACGAAGGAGGTGAATTTCGGTGCACTTCAGTGCAGCAGCGACACCTAGTGGACATCCGTCACACGACCTTAGTGAATCCCAGCAGAACCCCAATCAGCGCCGGGGAACGCGCCGCTGGATCACGACTGGACCGAGTAAGTAAATGTGCCCCAAAATGCTTTACATAATATTACAGGAATTTGGAGGTGCAACCAAAAATAAAAATGCTGAGGTTTTTTTTATAATAAAACTACCGTATTATATACAGCAATGTAAAACCATCTAAAACTTCTTTGTGAAAAATATATTTCTGTATGCCATGTTGTTAGAATTGAGTTTTGAAAACGGATTAATATTGTATGGTGGAAGGACTTGTCATCCAGCCTTATATTCTGTATGAAGACATAGATTTTATTTGTCACAGTAAAACTCAATTTACAGAAATCTCATGAAATCTCAGCAGGGCCTAGACCCATATAGGAAATGTTGTTGACACACTACATTGATTCATGTCCGTGCCAAAAGTAGTTTTTATCCAGCTGAGTTACTGAAAGATACTTCATGCTTGTTTTTTTTTATAATATAGGAAATATCTAACTGAATTATGGCAATGTTTCTGTCCGAGCGCAGCTCATATGCTCTTTTTTGTGAGCAAAAAGAGAACTGAAATACAATTGTGGGATCTACATCAGAGCCTCTTGAAAAAAATATTGCAAATCTAAGCAGAGATTAATTAACAATGCTATCGACCCACAGAAATACTGATACACCATACCAAAATAATATGAAATAAAAATGCATAAAATTATCATCTAAAACATAATGGGGGTCATTTACTAAGGGCCCGATTCACGTTTTCCCGACGTGTTACCCAAATATTTCCGATTTGCGCCGATTTCCCCTGAATTGCCCCGGGATTTTGGCGCACACGATCAGATTGTGGCGCATCGGCGCTGGCATGCACGCGACGGAAATCGGGGGCGTGGCCGAACGAAAACCCGGATTCGGAAAAACCACTGCATTTAAAAAAAAAAAAGTGTCGCAAGACTTGCACTTACCTTCACTAGGAATAGGCCGGTGAACTTGAGTGCATTTCGGCGGGCCTCGGGGAACTTCAGCGCCACCTGGTGGACATGGGAGGAACTACCTTAGTGAATCCCAGCCGGACCCGAATCCACCGCAGAGAACGCACCACTGGATCGCGAATGCGGGTAAGTAAATCTTCCCCATTCTCTTTGATCCACTTTTGGCTGGATCGACTAGGTGTTTTTCTCTGTGTCACAGATATTGTATTAGTGATAGCAAGCTGAACCAGCAAAATCCAGGAACTCCATAAATACCCCCTCCTCACTCCAGTCAGGGCCAATATGCTGCCTGCCAACCCCCACGCCAGGCAGCGCACCCCTGATTCCCTGTTAAATGCGGATCACAGAATATATAGACAAATCTCTTTAACCCCTTAGCGCTCTGTGCCGTACTTGTATCGAGCCGGCATCGGGGGTCGCGGAATGTCAGCGGTAATCTACTGCTGACATCCCCAGGTAACACCCGCGGTGGGTGATTAACCCGTTAAATGCCGTGGTCAGCGCTACCGCGGCACTTAACTTGCCCTTGGGGGGTCTTTCCCCCACGATCAGCACCCCAGAGCCGTTTTAGGAGGGCGCCGATCATTGCTATGGCAGCCCTGGGGTCCGATCAGTAACCCAAGGGCTGCCTGCTAGCACTGCCTGAAAGATGGCGTCTGTGACATCATCTTAAAGGCACAGTGTCAGCCTATGCATGTGCATAGGTTGACACTGCTAATACCCTGCAATTCATCAGTTTTCGAGAGTATTATCATGAACAAGCAATCAGATGTCAAAATAGTCAAAAGGTAAAAAAAAAATGTTTTTCCATAAAAAATAAAGTAATTAAACAATAAAAATGTCAATCTAAACATCTAAAGAGACATACAACGCTAAAAAAAGTCTAAATCATAATACAAAATACCACATATATAGTATCACCACATCCGTAACAACCCATAGAATAAAATTAAAATAATTATTGAACCCATACGATGAACGCCATAGAAAAAAACTTTTAAAATCCCACAAAAAATGCAACAAAAAGTGATCAACAAAACATATGTACTCTAGAATGATACTGTTGCAAAGTATAGCATGTCCTGCAAAAAAAAAGCCATCAACCAGCTCTGTAGCCAATAAAGTAAAAATGTTATGCCACTTGGACGATGGCAATGCAAAAATTATTTTTCCCCACATTAGGGTTTTATTTGGCAAATTTAGTAAAACATAAGAAAAAATATTTAAGTCTGGTGTCTCTGTAATTGTATCGACCCATAGAATAAAGATATCATGATTATTAGTGTATACGGTGAATTAAAAAAAAATAAGTAAAAAATCCAGTACAGAATTGATGCTTTTCTACTCCTTCCCTCAAAAGAAAGTTCCTATATTTTCAACAATTGGGGATACCTATAAAACAAGTAGTGGGGAGAAATTGCATAACAATTGTAAGATGGGTTTTTCTCTTTTGGAAATGTGTACATTTTAGCGCTAAATGAACGTATAAGTAAATTATAAGGGACGTTATTGTGTGGAAGGTGAACAAAATGTCAGCTTTTGCCTGACCTTAATCAAATCACTTTATGTCTTTTGCTACTTTTTTTAATATTTGCAATCCCATAGTCAAACTACAGTATTTCTCTTGTAATCCCCATTAGAACAATGGACTCCGTAAGTGGCATTGCTACACTGTGTACATCCTGTGCCATGTACGTTTTCCTTGAACAGCCGCTTGAGGGGAAATACTGCTGAGTGGGATATGTGAAAATTGCTCATCTAGAAACCCAGATTCTGGATCTAAATGAGCAAGTTTCAAGGCTGCGGGCAATTGACAATATGGAGCGAAGTTTGCTGCTCCTGTAGCACAAACTCTGGGGAAGATGGGTGTGGGAATGGAAGTATGGAGGTGCAGAGTGAGGGGGCAGCTAGTTGGGTAACATGTAAAAGGCGGGGTAGAGGGAAGAGTTGTAGGGAGTCTAGTCCTGATCTGGTGCACCCCAATAAGTTTGCCAGGTTGGCGTATGAGGGGGATATCAGCTCTGGAGTAGCAATTCTACAGCAAGACATGGCCTCTAGCAACCAGAGGACTGTCTGCTCCAGTAAGAAGGGTAAGAGGAGCAATGGCAAGGTCAGACATGTGCTGGTAGTGGGAGATTCCATTATAAGGGGAACAGACAGGGCAATCTGTCACAAAGACCGTGCATACCGAACAGTGTGTTGTTTGCCGGGTGCTCGGGTTCTGCATGTTGCGGATTGGGTTGAGAGATTACTGGGAGGGGCTGGTGAGGAACCAGCGGTCATGGTCCACATTGGCACTAATGACAAAGTAAGAGGTAGGTTTTTATATTAAATGAGGGGTACCAACAATTTTGTCCTTGTCTGTAAATGCTTGTGCAATATTCCTTCATTTGTATATCCTACATATAAATAATTCAGAATATAAAAAGTCAGAAATAAGGCAATAGATTGTTTTTCTTGTAAACTATTTAAATCAAATATACACATGAAATGTACAAACCTGTCTGGTACTGTTCTCCAGCTTCTGTACAAGGTTATCCCACCTCTTGGCAAAGTCATCTAACCTTGTGTCATGTTTCTGAGACACTGTTGTATTTTTCAAAGAGGAAAGTAGATCCTGACTCAAATTGTATAGTGTTTCCATTGACTTCTTTTTCATCTCTAGTTCTCCTTTTAAGATCTACGAAAAAAAAAATTGTTTACAGAAATACACATTTGGCTATTTTTCAATGTTCCTTGTAACTTTATGAGAAAATATTTTAATCTATAATATTAACCAGTTCGCGACCGCCCGCCGTGTATTCACGGTGGCGGACGAGTCACGCTGCATGGAGAGGGCTCACGGGCTGATCCCTCTCCATAGCCGGTAAGTCTTTGCTGCATATTGCAGCAAAGGCTTACCGGTAACACCCGCGATCGGTGCTAGCAAAGCTGCCGGCAGCCTCAAAAAGATAACGGCACATGGGCGATCCGTCATGGGCGATCTGTCTCCATGGTAGCCTCGGGTCTTCCGAAGACCCGAGGCTATTTTGTTTTAACCCCTTCATTACAATGTGCTGATAGCACCTTCTGATGAATCATTGAAACACAAGGCTCATATTAAATTAAAGTTTCAACCCCTTAATGACTGCCCTATCGGGAATCTACGTCGGTCATTAAGGGTACTTCTTCTGACGCGACGCCTTTCTACGGAGCCGCGTCAGAAGAAGATTTCGGGACATCGGGTCAGTATAGTGCCGGTGTCGGGCTGTGATATCACAGCCCAGACCCGGCACTAACACCTGGGATTGGAAAAACTCCAAGCCCGAGTGTTTAAGTATGACCGCGGCATGCAAGTGTGTCCCCCGTGGATCGCACCCCCACAGTGTGCTTACCGGGGGATACGATCCCTCTAGAGATGAGCGAACATACTCGTCCGAGCTTGATGCTCGTTCGAGCATTAGCGTACTCGTAACTGCTCGTTGCTCGGACGAGTATTTCGCCCGCTCGAGAAAATGGCAGCTCCCGCCGTTTTGCTTTTTGGCGGCCAGAAACAGAGCCAATCACAAGCCAGGAGACTCTGCACTCCACCCAGCATGACGTGGTACCCTTACACGTAGATAGCAGTGGTTGGCTGGCCAGATCAGGTGACCCTGGGATAGACTAGCCGCTGCCCGCGCTGCTCGGATCATTCTCTGTCTGGATGCCGCTAGGGAGAGAGCTGCTGCTGGTCAGGGAAAGCGTTAGGGTGTTCTATTAGCTTACTGTTAGGCAGGAGTGATTCTAAAAGAACCCAACAGCCCTTCTTAGGGCTACAATAACGTTATAATTTTTTTTTTTTTTATTTGCAGCTAGTCTGGATGCAAGGCAACATAAATTCCCCTCTTTATTTCTATTTTCCTGCCCCCTCTGTGCTAGTTGACCAAGATCTAGCTACTGCAACTCATGGCTCCCCCTTTCCTTTGCATAAAATGTAATGCTAGAACTAAGATTTTGGAGTGAAATCCACTTTAGGAGGAAAGAATAAAGTCAACACAAGTGGATAAAGAAGCTTTCATTTTTGTTAAAATTCGTTACATAGTTTTTCTTGTCAACTTTCACTGTGGCATTATGTAAGGCCACCTCTGACAATTGCAATGCAACAATGATATCGACAATGTTCCTCATAAAATTGACAGCCACAGTTCCTCACGATTGATGTAAAACACAATGAGGATTACTTTCCTAGTTGTAGGCATTGCAAAATCTAAACTACAAAGCCTAAACAAATACCACAGTTGACATAGTGCCAGAACTTTGTGGTGAATTTACTTATTAGTTGGCTTTCTGTGCACCACATTTTGTATTGAAAACTGGCAAAGCTTTTATGCACATTGGCACATCTTAACCATCAACAGATTGTGTATTTTCTTCCCAAGTATTTTTAAATTATTAGACAACGCGAAAGAAGTAGATTAAGAACAAAAAATGTTTTGCTAGCTCAGCTTGTGGTGCTTAACCCCTTGCCGCCGAAGCCACTTTTCACCTTCCTGAATCGGCCTACTTTTTCAAATCTGACATATGTCACAAGAAGTGGTTATAACTTTGGAACACTTTAACATATCCAGGAGATTTTTATATTGTTGTCTCGTGGCACATTTTACTTCATTTTAGTTGAAAAATTTGGGTAAATTTGGTTGTGGTGTTTATTTATGCAAAAAAAATATTTGGTGAGAATTAAAAAAAAACAGATTTTTGAAATTCCACATTTTCAACACATTGTCATAAAAGAAAAATTTGATAACTGAAATTTACAAAATTTCTGCTTTATGTTGACATGGTTTTTTATCTGTCCTCTTATATTTGTAGGCTCTTATGAGGCTTTAGGTGCGATTTTTTACATTTTCATAAAAATGCAAAGTCAAACTATTAAAGGAACCTGCTCAGATTTCAAGTCACTTTGAGAGGCATAAATTATAGTAAAACTCCATAAATCCCCATATATGCTCGGGGATATAGCATGACGTGGTACCCTTACACGTCGATAGCAGTGGTTGGCTGGCCAGATCAGGTGACCCTGGGATAGACTAGCCGCTGCCCGCGCTGCTCGGATCATTCTCTGTCTGGATGCCGCTAGGGAGAGAGCTGCTGCTGGTCAGGGAAAGCGTTAGGGTGTTCTATTAGAATGGTGTTAGGCAGGAGTGATTCTACAAGAACCCACCAGCCCTTCTTAGGGCTACAATAACGTTTTATTTTACTTTTTTTTGGTTTGCCTGTGGCTGGGCTTGCTGCCATTAGTAGTGCAACTAGTACCATATTGTGAGTAATTTGCAGGGAGACTTGCTACCGTTGTGTTTAGCTCTTAGTGACACACATATCCACCTTAATCACCGAAGTGGGACAATTTATTAGGGGTTTGATTTGAATTAGGGCACAGTCTGCGATTTTTTTTTTTTTTTAAAACTTAAAGATGAACAGCACAGCAAAAATCCCAGTGTGTGCTTGCAATGAGTGACAACCACCTGACTGATGAGGGGAGCAGGGGAACGCCTGCAGAGCTAAATCCTCAGTAAGGTTCATGTCTCAAGTTATGGGACTCTGGTAGAGCACTGTTGAGGCCCAGGACAGTGCGCGAACAGGTTGATGTCGTGGATTGCGGACAATGCTCTAGCCAATTGTCACCATCAGTTCCCGCAGTCCCCATGTCACCGAAATCAGCACTTCCAGCTCCTCCACCACAGCCTCCTCCCCCAATCTGCCCCCTCCAGGAAACTTTGGCATTTGAACCGGCATACTCTGAGGAATGTTTTCTGGACCCGTTCCCACAGTTCACAAAACCACTGTCCGGGTTTTGCTGCTGCTGCTCTTCCCGATCCCAGGTTTTCACCGGTCGCAGGTCTGTGGGTGATTGTTGGCGTAGTGGAGAAATGTGTAAAGAGGTGTCGGACGATGAGGAGACACGGTTGTCAGACGTGGTGAAGTTGTTTCAGGGCGGAAGTCCGGTAGGGGGGGGGGGCAAATGAGGGATCGGAGGATGTATGAGGTGACAGACCCAAGCTGGGTTGATAGGCGGGGTGTGTGAACATAGTTGCTTAGAGACGGAGCGAGTCCTCGATGCGAACAGGTTGGAAGAAGCAGTGGTGTGAAGTGGTTGGGCCAGACAGAGGAGGAAAGGGCCAGAGCTGGTGCATCCGCGGTCCTAATGTTTCACGGTAGTGAAGCTCCCGTGGCGAGGGCATATTGCTTTTTCGGAAGCTGGAGGATCTTAAAGAAACAACCGGATGATCGACGGACTAGGTGTGACGTGCCAACACAGTAGTATCAGCAGGGTTCCACCAACTACCAGCATGCGCAGGCATATGATGCTAACACCACACCTCTAGGGAAACCAAGGGCCGTTCACCTCCGCCGGGCACACCCATGCTCCTTCCCCGCTGTCTCTGCTGCCTCGCTAGGCAGCCCCCTGCCCAGGACCCCGGGCCAAACACCTCCGTTGCGAAAAACACACCTTCGCCCTCCACAGCATCCACCAATGTCTCCATGGCAAAATTCCAGCTCTCTCTATACCCCAGGCGCTGGAGGCAAGAGGAAATACAGTTGCAACTACACCCCACACACCCAAGCCCTCAACGTCCACATCTCCAAATTACTCACAGGGAAGATGCGCCCATAGGCTGGTAGAGACAAGGCCGTCGCAACCTCATGGCGTCGGCCCGCCTCTCAGTATTAGGTCCCCAGCCACCCCACTTTCCAGAGTGCCGTCCCAGCCCTGCACCAGAAGTGTCAGACAACATCCGTGCCCTGACCAACGCTGTTTCTACAAGGTCCACCTGACCACAGGACACTGGACGAGTGCTGCCAGGCAGGGCAAAAATATATCGCTGACGGTATATTGGGTTTACTTGGTGAAGGCTGGACCGAGTCTGACCCTGGGGCTGGTCATATAATGCCGACGTCGAGGATTGCGGGGCATACCTCGGTCCAGGTCTCTCGGCCTAATATGCCTTCCTCCCACCCCTCCTCCGAATTACCATCCGGGGAATGGCGCCATCGTGGTCGGTAGATCAAGGAACAGCAGCAGTGCCGTTGCCGCTAAGCGACAGCAGGCGTGCTCAAAACTGCTGAGCCTAGGCGAATAAAAAGGCACACCGCCCAAGAGCTATTACAGCGGCCATCACGGACGCAAAAATGACTGTGGTGGCAACGCTGAACCTGAAGCCAGGCATCGGTTGTGTGTGTGGTGACAACGGCCATTAACTTATGGTGGCGGCTCTGCCAACTCGGCAGGACGGACCCATGTGCCATGCCTGGCCCATGTGTTAAATTCTCATGTGCAGCGGTTCTCAAGGAATACCCCAATCTGTCTGATTGTCACGAAGGGCGGCGCATAGTGTGCGCATTTAAGGAAAAGTCCAGCACAGATGTTACACTCTCAGGGCCAGCGACACACGAGGTTGGAATTCAACATTAACCATGTTATCCAGAGATTACCAGCAGCGCCAGAAGCGACTTGTAGACTGCCAGATGTCAACTTCAACCAGAACTGGTGGCAGGTCAGTCCGCTTCCTCAAGTCTACAATGAGAGTGGATGGGATGTCTGATATCGTCAGGTGACTGAGTAACATGTTATCTCAGAGATTACCAGCGGCAGAAGATTGTATGACTGCCAGATGTCAACTCGCTTCCACCAGAACTGGTAGTTCAGGTCAGTTCAGCTTCCTCAAGTTTAAAATGAGAAGTGGACTGGGATTGTCTGATATCGTCAGGTGCTGAGTAAACTTTGAGGAGTCAACACAGATGGTCAGTGATCGATGCCGCAATAATCAGCCTCACAATCCGCTGTGGGCCTGTTGAAAAAAGTCTCTGGTCAGCATGAAGTCAGAAGCTTTGCACTCGGCATCAAGAGTACGGGGGAAGAAGATTCCATGGTGATAGCCAAAGCACCATCAGGTCTGTTTATCGCGCATATCGGAGGAGGTGGAGGAGGCTGAGGAGGAAGAGGAGGAGAATGTGGCGAGACACAAGAGGGGGCATTGCTCAGTCCTTCACTGTTCAAAGCGGTTGGGCAGAGAAGAGGAGTGGCGGAGGAGGAAGGCAAGGGAACTGGACAGTCAGGCCAGTGGGGGGAGTGAATCGTGCGGTGGGTACTCTGGCGCATATGGCCAGTTTCATGCTGGTGCTATCCCGTGACCCTCGAGTTCAAAGAATTTATTACAGCACCGATTATGGAGTATTCACTCCGTGGACCCAACTGGTACAAGCAAAATCTTTCCACTCTCATCCCTGGAGAGGGAAGGAGGAGGTGAGAATCATGAATACCAGCAGGCCCTGGGCACAAGCTGAAACAGTATTTCCATTTCTGACCGCGCTTTAGCGGAAGAGGGCCGACTTCTGCGGAGACAAGGAGCGAGGGAGAGTAGCGAGCAGACGCTTTGCCCGCACTGGCAGGGGTACGCTTTACAAGGCCTCTTGCCAGTATTATGTCACCACAGCAAGGACACTGTCACCTTGTCCCCAGTTCTCGGACCAGAAGTAGGGGAATTTTACAGAAGATGGGAGGGGATGGACGTAGCGAGCCCAATCCATCGTATCTAAATGATCACAAAGCTCCTACAACTACTGGGTTAAAAGCTGGACATGTGGCAAGAAACTGGCGCTGTAACGCTTCGGAGAGGTTCTTGCCATGCCCTGTGAAGAGAGAGGGATGCGGCTTCCCTTGTTCCCTTCTTCCTGTCTTCTCGTTCGTTTTATCTCCTTTTTTCTGTCCTCGAGCGGGTTTTCAGTGCAGCTGGTGGCATCATCACCGATAAGCGTACACGCTGTCGGATGACAGCGCTGACAGGACTGACGATTATCAAGAGAATAAAAAGGGGCCTGGATTCTCAGATTTCCATTCTCTACCCGGTTTGATGAAAGAAGCTCAACATGAATCAGTATGCACTTCTCCTTCCTCATTGTCTCCTTTCCTCCTCTTTGTTACACTAAAGCAGAGGAAACTGGATATTTTTTTCCGGGGCCAACTGGCTATAGCTATAGTACTCATGTATGAATTTGTCGGAGGGAAACCTACATTCCTTCTGGTTGAAAAATTTTTTTGGAATGCAACATTACAGGCACGATCCAAATTAATTGTCCCATAGCAAGCCCTACGACGTCTTCTTTTTAGCTGAAATCCACAAGTTGTCTCCTTGCTACCTCACACGTCAGTCACCATAGAGCTTGACCTCCACTAAGCGCCCATATAGGATGCCTCCATACATGGTCCCCCTTATGAAACGAGCTGTTGTTCAGGCAAAATTGGGTGTTTTCATGGTTCCACATCAAACTTGTTTAATTTGTCGCCACCCTGCTGTGTAATCCACAAAATATACTGCAAAACGTTTATCATTTATTCCAATATATTTCCGCCGCTTCTGCGCATCGGTTTACATTCCTCTCACCCGCCATACCCAAAATTATAATAACGCTACTACACTGGATGTAACAAAAAGGTCTTAGAAGTGCTTTTCTGTTTGGGGAGTAGCCGGAGAAACAGGGCCTTGGATTGGCGAAAGCTAGCATGGCTAGCGGAGCGGCCAGCTCCATCTCAAGATTCCAAACTAACATAGTTTTAAACTGCAGCACCTTTAATCTATACTTCACTGCCCTCCCTGCATGTTCCCTATCAAACGAAGCTGTGCAGGCCGGAAATTTCTGGTGTTTCACCAGATACATGTGGAACTCGGGCCCATCTGTCGCCCGCATGCGGAGACCTGAAGTTCAATATAGCAGCGCAATATGGATGCCCCATACTGTCGCTCTTAATATGAAACCATGTCCGAAAAAAAACAATTAAAAATAGAAACCACTATGCTAATTCATTTATTCCAGGTGAAATATTCAACGAATGGAATGCTTTTAAAGTAAACGCTTCTGGCCCCCAGGCCCCCCCATTTGGGTGGGGAGGTCTGAGAGACAGGGGATTTGGAAAGGCGAAAGCTCGCCTGGCAGCGGACCGCCCCGCTCCATCCCAGATTAGGCAGCCTCAGAGGCATCCATGCATGCTGGCCCTGCGTTACTGTCCATTTTTTGCCTCCCGATCCTCCACAGCGCCCACCAATGTCTCCATGCGCAACTTTCAACTCTTCTATATCCCCAGACGCTGGAGCACGAGAGGATATGCAGCACATCATCCCCCTATCAAACGAGCTGTGTCAGGCAGAATTTTCAGGTGTTTCACCAGATACATAGTGGAACTCGGCCCATCTGTCGCCGCCATGCTGGAGACCTGAAGTTGCAATCATAGCAGCGCAATATGAATGCCCCATACTGTCGCTCTTAATCATGGAAGTCGTCTCCATGGCTGTCTCCACATGTCGTCCCCTTATCAAAAGAGCTGTGTCAGGCTCATTTTTCGGGTGTTTCACCAGATACGTTATGGAACTTGGTCACTATGTCGCCACCATGCTGTGTTTTCGACTAAATATACCGTCAACCTTTTGTTCACATAGAAAATCATTTCAGCGCTTCTTGCTCACCTCCTTTGGTGAAGCCTGAGTCCATTTAGGGTGTGTCGCTATGACACTCTCTGGCCTGCCACTGCTGCCGCTGGATGCCACCCCCTATAGTGTCAGGGTCAATTATTGGATGTTTTAGATGCTATCTAGCCTCATTCGGTCACTCTGTCATTGCCATGCTGTTGCCCATACTTTTGGCATAATGGTGCGATTAAGCAGCCTCAGAGGCATCCATGCATGCTGCCCCTGCTGTTTCCTGTCCATTTCCGTGTTGTTTCCATCCTTTTCTGAGGTTCCCAGGTGTTTGGCCAAGCTTCCCTGTGCAGAGCCTTGGTCCCCTTGAAAAATGCTCGAGTCTCCCATTGACTTCAATGGGGCTCGTTATTCGAGACGAGCACTCGAGCATCGGGAAAAGTTCGTCTTGAATAACGAGTACCCGAGCATTTTAGTGCTCGCTCATCTCTATTAATTATCAAACTTTTTGGGTAGTTTTACATCTTGTCTGGAAACCAGAACATTTCAAACTTGGAAAATGAAGAATTTTTACAAACTTTTGCCGAATTTTCACTTTTTTTCAGAACGAAACGCAAAGCTTAGCACTTAAATTTTATAACTAACATGAAGTACAATGTGTCACGAGAAAACATTCTCAAAATCACCCGGATATGTTAAAGCGTTCCGAAGTTAGAACCAATAATCGTGAGACATGTCAGATTTGAAAAATCGAGTCTGGTCATTGAGCTGAAAACTAGTCTCGGTGATAAGGGGTTAATAGCAGACCTACCACATTTGGTAAACAATTCTCATACTGGACCTTCGGAAAATTTCCTCAGTCTAGCTTTAAAATACAGAACCAAGCGAATACATTTCAGAATAGGTGGAATGGAGCCCAGAAGTAAATTGGCAATACTAACCCATAGAAATAATGTTGGCCGGGAATTGGCCACCGTCAGGAATCTTTTTTCTTTTTTTGTAAATAAACACAAAACTTATCAGCCAAAATTTACCACTAAAATGAAGTACAACATGTGGGGGAAAAATTATCTCAGAATTGCTTTGATAAGTGTTCAAAAGTTATAACCATATAAAAAGACGCAAGTCAGAATACAAAAAATGTGGCTGAGCCTTAAGCTGTAAAATGGCTGCGTCCTTAAGGGGTTAAAGTGCCCAAACCCTAATCAGGAAATGCTGAAAACTTTATTCACAGATAGCATTCTCCACCTCACAGGCTAACTGTCACTCTGTGACTGCCTGACTACACAAGTTGAGACCACTACACCGACTACACATGTTGAGAGCTGTCTAACACACTAGAAGTTCAGTCAGTAACACACGCATTAGTGGCACCTAGTAAGTAATAGATGATGATCTGCTCCCTCAAGAATTGGACATTACGATTTCTCCCAACCATGGAATATCACGGGTGAATTTACTGCCAAATGTTTTCAGATCTATGTATTACATCTCCACACTGTGCCCATAAAAATACCAGTCACCTACAGTATATTGTCACCTGAATAACAGTGCTGCTAAATAATACATACAAATATAACACGAAAGCCAGCTCACCATCCTGGTTCACTCTGCAATCCTCCAAGTGCACAGACAAAGCGTGTAAACCTCCACGACCACACAAAGTTTGAATCATATTTGCTGCTTGAATCATGATATGGATCTTATACTATGAAATAAAGAAAACAAAGTTTTTATCCATCTTCCGTGATCGTGCTGAACACACTGTTCCCCACATAAAAACATCCACTTGATTATCCTATATAGATACATATATCAAAACACAAATTAGTACTTATAAAACGCAAACACATTTGCTAATGAATTTTTCCCTATGAATCTAATTAATTAATACAGGGCACCTTGTTATTATTCCAGTTATACACAGCCCCCTCCTAATTTACATACAGCCCACTAATGACCCTGACCAATAAATACATAGCAACCCCTAAAGAAAGTATACTGTATATAATATATACATATATTTATTTATTCCGTAAATTATTTATATACAGACCTCCTCTAATTCCCTAATTTTAGCTACCGTGGGAGATAGACCCATGTCTAGTATCATGGTTAGATCTTTCAGTAAGAACATATGTGTTATTGAACAATATATAAAAAAATGAAAAATGTTATTCAATGTTATTGTGAGTCAAGTGCAATGCATTAACACATCTTTAAATAATGTATGACTATGTGTGTGATAATGCAGGGGGTATTACAACATGTGAGTGGCCCTCATTTTATATTCTCACTTTAATGCATGCTTTACTGTGATAAATGGTATTGATTTGCCCAGATTACTTTTAAGGTTCCTTTGGGAAGCAAGAACATATCATACTTCCAAGATTGATGGGAAACATGTAACCAAATGGGGCACATTGGACCTGGCTCTATCAGGGCTCTGCTGTGCAGCAATAATAAGAAAGCCATAGTGATATTTTATTAGTACTCCTCCAGTCACTACACAGTGACCAAAAAATACCGTAGTCACTAATGTAGTTCTGTGATTTGAGGACAATATATTAGCCAAGAGAAAATAACCAGAATTATTCCCTTATAGTGGTTTGCATTTAATTGCAGTTTTTAGTATATGGAGCATTGATTACAAACAGTATAAAAAAGAAATTAAACTTTGTATCATTCACCACGCTATGCCATATTATTTTAGCACTAAGTTACACCTTACAGAGAAAACCTGTATTTACATATATATAAATATACTTTGTACTTTATATATATACTCTATATGCGTAGTGCCGGGCCCTCTCAATTCTATCTATGTATAGTTACATATTTCATTGGAAGAAAGAATACATAAACAAAATATTTTGTGGATTTGAAGTAAATAGATGTGTAATATCTATGTACATTAATGTACATGTGTCTTTTCTAAAAAAAAGAATTTCATTGCCATTTTTGAGTTTTTTTCTATTCTATATAAAACATAGGATAAATAATTCAACATTTCATGTGCTGCTGCTCTTTACATGATTCTATAGTGACTGTACATCATATAGTGTTATTGATCATTAACTCTGCTTTTTATAACCTGTGACAGATGTCCTCTATGCTCTGAGCACATTGAGAATGGGTCAGTAAGCCGTATACTGTTCTGGCTGTGATTTTACATTGCAGGCAGATGTTTCTCTGGTTGTGCATGGTACCTGTAAAAGGGAAAGAAAACTGTTCATAGACATTACATGAGAGAGACTTAATTTGCAGTCTTATTATATATAAGTCTATATAAGTCTTATTTAAAAAGGAGCGTAAAATGAAGAGAATAAAGAAACTTGATGGTAATACAGATAGCTCATGGTTAAGCTGTTTGTATTTTATTTGAAATTCCTGGGTAGGACTTTTATAAATATCAAAATTGTGCCATGCAAGTAACACCGGATATACTAAATTGCCCCGCAATTGTGCTATAATCTGCACCAGGAAAAGATGCAGGCTGTAGCTAATGTTCCGGCGTGGGGTGTCCACATCCTGGCCCAGCCTACACCACTCTTTGGCACGGTCCATTCCATGCCCTCCCTGTCCATTTGGCGTGGAGTAAGGCAGGGGGATGTTGCAATTCCTGGCGACTTTTCATGGCTTTTACACAAGTACAAGCCATGATAAATGCCCCCATGATCTTTTTGTCCTTACCTCTACATTATACCATTATTATCAAATTTAAGTTTTTTTGTAAAAACTTCATGGATCTAGACACCCATTATGTACTATGTTCCACAGTACTTCCGTGTCATCTATAAATAATACTCTCATACTGTGTAGAAATACAATAGCAATTTTTTCTGGTGTCTTTTCCTTTAAAAGCAATATTGTTTTATCATTTTATGTTTTGCTGTAAAAAAAATTCTGCAAAAAATCTTAAAAATAACTGCCTCAAAGAAAAACATTTTTGCATTGCAACTTATGCTCAAACTTCTTTAAATATATGAACTATGGACTATACGGGTTTCACCACATTTACATAAGAATGTATCTGTGAAACTCATAAGGATGGTCCAAACTTTCTTTCAGTGGTTTCAATTTTCACTTTCTCTCCCCCCCCAACCCACAGATAACCATGAATTAGATCTTTTTTTTTTCTTTTTCATAGCCATATGAGGGCTTGTTATCTGTGCTACAATTCCTACCTCCTAGTTTTACTGTTTTATATATTTAATAAGCAGGAATTTTGCTAGCACATTGTAATTTATCATAATCTACCATGTCACACACACTAGATGGTTAGTTAGAGTGACCACTGTACTAACCACTTACAAGTGATGATTGTGCTTCTCTAAGCCATGAAGTGCTGCACAATTTTCCCCCAAATTTAACAGCCATATATTGATGTATTTATGTATTCACATATATTCAGCAAATGCAGAGATTTAAGTGCATAGACTTAATAATTGTATTTTTTAAAATTTTTTGTTGTTGAACAGTGGGTGCAAAGATCAATCTTTTATTTACATAGTGCTATCATATTACGAAGCACTTTATAAACCATAGGGGATGTATACAAGTAAAATAAAACATTACAGAGTGCAAACATTCATATGAAACAATAGGAGTGAGGGCCCTGCTCATAAGAGCTTACAGTCTATGAGGATGAAGAGAATGACACAAGAGGTATAAGAATATAAAATAATTTAATGTTGAACAAGTCATCAGCCACCCTCTTATATACAAAGTCCATGGTCAATGGGACTGCAGAGAAGCCTGGAGCTTGGTATATATCAGGGTTATACAAAGTATACAGGAAAAGTATACAGGGTTAGTAAAGAGAGAGATGAAGTGTCATGCAGTTAGGGAATATGATTAGCTTGCCTGAAGAGATGAGTTTTTAGAGCACATTTGAAACTTTGGAGGTTGGATATTGGTCCTGGGGATGACATTTCAGAGAATTGGTGTAGCTCAGGAGAAGTCCTGGAGATGTGAATGAGTGGTTCCAATTAAGGTAGAGAATAATCTAAGGTCACTGGCGGATCTAAGAGCACAGGTTGGGCGTTAGTCTGAGATGAGAGAGGAGAGGTAGGGAGGTGCAGCATTATATAGAGTTTTATGAATGAAGATTATTATTTTAAACTGCATTAGGAAGGAGACAGGCAGTCAGTGCAGTGACTGGCACAGGCTGGAGGCATCTGTAGCATTTGGTCTGAAAGTCAAGCCTGGCTGCTGCATTAAGAATAGATTAGAGAGAGTTTAGTGAGTAAAAGACTGATTACAAGGGAGTTACAGTAATCTACGAGAGAGTGATGTAGAGCGACAATTAGCATTTTAGAGGTTTCAATTGTGAGAAAAGGGGCAAAGTTTAGAAATGTTTCTGAGATGCTCGCTGCAAGAATGAGCAACAGATTGGATATATGGAGGAGAGGTCATAGTCCAGCACAACCCCAAGACAGCAAATCTGCTTCCTCGGGTTCATGGTGTCCCCACAGATGAAGATGGAGAGGTCAGGTTGGGGTTAGTTAGTAGATTGTAGAAAGACAAGAAGTTCAGTCTTAGAAAGATTAAGTTTCAAGAAGAGAGGGGACATGATGGTGGAGACAACAGAGAAACAATTACTGGTTTTCTTAAGTAAAAGAGGGGTGATGTTGCATGCAGAACTATATAGTTAGGCATCATCAGAATAAAGATGATACTGGAAACCAGAGAGGAGAGGACCTATGAATGAGCCCTGAGAATCCCCAACAATAAGAGGAAGAGTGGGAAGAAAGAGAGAGACTGAAAGTGCGGTCAGAGAGAGAAGAAGAAAACCAAATGAGTACAAAGTCCTTCATGCCAATAGAGTGAAGCATCTTGAGGAGAAGCTGGTGGTCCACAGTATCAAATGTTGCTGAGAAGAATAAGCAGAGTAGTCACTTTTAGATTTAGCAGTGATGAGCTCATTGGAGACTTTAGAAAGAGCAGTTTCAGCGGAGTGCATAGTACAAAAACCAGATTGAGGGGGTCAAGGAGGGAGTTAGCTTTGAGATAGTGGGCTGGTCAAAAATAGACCAGACATTCTAGCAGTTTGAAAAAGAAAGAAAGATCAGAGACTGGTCTGTAGTTAACAGCACTGGATGGATCCATAGAAGGTTTCTTTAGTAATGGGGTAACAACCGCATGCTTGAGAGAGAGAGAGGTTGGAGAAGTTAGTGAAGTGCTCTATAATATCCTGTCTGCACATTATACTGGGTTTTATGGTGACAGTTTCGCCTTAAGAATGAAGTCCTCATGGCTGACAATTACAGTTTCTTTCAATAATTTAACCCTTTATAGAAAGCAGAACTTAATACAAGTACAACTAATAAGCACAGCCTATCTCATACAGTACAGGCTTACATTTTTTAGTGCTTGAATTAAGGTAAATAACTGATGTTTAACTAAACATGAAGATCTACATAGCTTCCATATAATACTGTCTTCCATTGTTACATGGTGTACGTCCTACAGAGCAAACTAAAAATCAAGCTAAAAAAGATGATTTCAGAGGAAAAGCTATAACAAATATGTCATTACCACATGGAATATATTTCCCCTACCTATTATTTTACTTATAAGCCATTTCTGCTAGTTGTACTCTCAGAGATGCCTCATACCTTCACAAATGCATTACCTTGTGCAGTAGGTTATAAAATGCCAGAGGTATAGCACTAAAAGTGTACACTAAACATATATTATACAGTACATTTGGAAAGCATTAAGTTCACAGTGGCTTCTGACAGCACGTTTCAGCACAGACATTCATGTACCATTCAAATCCCAAAGTAGTCGGAATTCTCAGAGCAAGAGGTTTGTAAAAGTAGATTTTTATACCTCACAACGAACTACAGTATTTCTTCTTTTGGCTTTCTTATTTTGCAGATAGTGATAAAAGAAAGTTTAGGACAAGCTTACTATAAAAATGGATTGTTGATTGTAATAGCGAATGACTACATAAGTAAATTATAAGGGACGTTATTGTGTGGAAGGTGAACAAAATGTCAGCTTTTGCCTGACCTTAATCAAATCACTTTATGTCTTTTGCTACTTTTTTTAATATTTGCAATCCCATAGTCAAACTACAGTATTTCTCTTGTAATCCCCATTAGAACAATGGACTCCATAAGTGGCATTGCTACACTGTGTACATCCTGTGCCATGCACGTTTTCCTTGAACTGTGTGGGATATGTGAAAATTGCTCATCTGGAAACCCAGATTCTGGATCTAAATGAGCAAGTTTCAAGGAGCAATTGGCAATTGCGGGCAATTGACAATATGGAGCGAAGTTTGCTGCTCCTGTAGCACAAACTCTGGGGAAGATGGGTGTGGGAATGGAAGTATGGAGGTGCAGAGTGAGGGGGCAGCTAGTTGGGTAACATGTAGAAGGCGGGGTAGAGGGAAGAGTTGTATGGAGTCTAGTCCTGATCTGGTGCACCCCAATAAGTTTGACAGGTTGGCGGATGAGGGGGATATCAGTTCTGGAGTAGCAATTCTACAGCAAGACGTGGCCGCTAGCAACCAGGGGAATGTCTGCTCCAGTAAGAAGGGTAAGGGGAGCAATGGCAAGGTCAGACAGGTGCTGGTAGTGGGAGATTCCATTATAAGGGAAAAAGACAGGGCAATCTGTCACAAAGACCGTGCATACCGAACAGTGGGGCAGATTTATTAAGCTGTCTGAAAGTCAGAATATTTCTAGTTGCCCATGGAAACCAATCCCAGCTCCCCTTTAAAATATTCATGAGCACTGGTAAAATGAAAGCTGATTTGTGATTGGTTGCCATGGGGAACTAGAAATATTCTGACTTTCAGACAGCTTGATAAATCTGCCCCAGTGTGTTGTTTATTGGGTGCTCGGGTTCTGCATGTTGCGGATTGGGTTGACAGATTACTGGGAGGGGCTGGTGAGGAATCAGCGGTCATGGTCCACATTGGCACTAATGACAAAGTAAGAGGTAGGTGGAAGGTCCTTAAAAATTATTTCAGGGATTTAGGCCATAAGCTCAGGGCAAGGGCCTCAAAGGTAGTTTTCTCTGAAATACTACCTGTACTACGTGCCACACCAGAAAGGCAGCGGGAGAACAGGGAGGTACAAAAAGTGGCTCAAAAGTTGGTGTAGGAAGAAGGGCTTTGGGTTCATGGAGAACTGGGCTGACTTTTCTATCAGTTACAGGCTGTCCTGCAAGATGACATCGGTGAAGCAAATGCAAATGTGGAGTCCCTATGGGTGGAGATAAGAGGAGAGAAAAATAATAACAAAATATTACTAGGGGTTTGTTATAAGGCTCCAAATATAATAGAGACAGCAGAGGAAATGCCGATAAGTGAAATGGATGCGGCTTCAAAGTATGGTGAAGTACTACACATGTGCTACTTCAATTACCCAGATATTGACTGGGGGCATAAACCTGCAGGTCCTTCAGGTAGCAGGTTTTTGTGAACAACAAAATTACAACAATTACCTGTCACAACTAGCCCTGGAACCAACAAGAGGGGGGCAGTGCTGGACCTCATCCTAACCAACAGACCTATAAGGGTATCAACATTACAGGTTGTAGGGAACCTGGGTAATAGTGATCATATTATCATTAATTTTGTATTACACTTTACTAAGAGCATTGGTGGAGGGGCAACCAACACTCTAAACTTCAGGAGGGCAAATTTTCAGCAACAAAGGGAAGACCCTGTAGACATAAACTGGGACAATGTTCTCAAAGATAAAAGCCCCCCCCCCCCAAAAAAAAAAAATTCATATATTCTAAAAAAGACCTGGGAGAAACACATATTGCCAGAGAGAGCAAAAATAATCCCAAATTATTTTTCATGTATATAAATGATAAGAAACTAAAAACGAAGAGTGTGGGCCCTCTGAGGAGTAACATGGGGATCATGGTGGAAGGAGACGAGGAAAGGGCCAATCTACTGAATGTCGCCTTCACGACTGTTTTTGCCCAGGAAAATCCCTTGGTGGAAGATACAATGAGGAATAATGTAAATTCTCTTTGGAATGTCAACAGTTTAACCCAGGAGGTGCGGCACAGCCTCACAACCACTAAGATAGATGAATCACCGATGGCATACAACCCCAGGTTCTGCATGAACTATGTACCGTGATAGACAGACCGTTATAATTATTAATATTTGAAGATTCACTGAGGACTGGTTATGTTCCACAGGACTGGCGCATAGCAACTGTGGTCCCAATATACAAAAAAGGGTTAAAAAGGGATCCTGGAAACTACAGACCTGTGAGTCTAACTTCTGTGTTGGGGAACATATTTGAGGGGTTTGTTAGAGATGCTATACTGGAGTACCTCACTGTACATAATCTTATAACCCAGCGTCAGCATGGGTTTATGAGAGATCGGTCCTCTCAGACTAAGCTGATTGGTTTCTACGAGGAAGTAAGTTCCAGACTGGATCGGGGGGGACACTATGGATGTTATACATCTGGAGTTTTCAAAGGCATTTGACACTGTGCCGCATAAAAGATAGGTACATAAAATGAGACTGTTGGGACTAGGGGTAATCTGTGTATTTGGGTTAGTAATTGGCTTATTGATAGAATACAGAGGGTTTTCATTAATGGCACATTCTCAGATTGGGTTGACGTTAGTGCCACAGGGTTCAGTATTGGGGCCAATTCTTTTTAATATTTTTATTAATGACCATGTAGTGGGTTTACACAGTCAAGTTTCAATATTTGCAGATGATACTAAGCTGTGTAAATTAACCGGTTCGCGACCGCCCTCGGCGTGTATTCACAGGCTGATCCCTCTCCATAGCCGGTAAGTCTTTGCTGCATATTGCAGCAAAGGCTTACCGGTAACACCCGCGATCGGTGCTAGCACAGATCGCGGGTGTTATCACAGCTACAGCTGCCGGCAGCCTCAAAAAGATAGCGGCGCCGCCATCTTACCTAGGATCTAAACCTAAAATTTCAAATCACCCCCCTTTCCCTAGAACTGACATAAATATAAATAAACAGTAAAAATCATAAACACATTAGGTATCGACGCGTCCAAAAATGCCCGATCTATCAAAATATGATAATGGTTTTTCAATGCCTTTAACCTCGTAATGGAAAATAGCGCCCAAAGTCGAAAAATGGCACTTTTTTGCCATTTTGAAAAATATAAAAAATCTATAAAAAGTGATCAAAAGGTCGTACAGTCCTAAAAATGATATCATTGAAAATATTATCAAATTTCGCAAAAAAATGATACCACCCACAGCTCCGTACACCAAAGTATAAAAAAAAGTTATTAGCACCAGAAGTTGGCAAAATCAAAAAAATTATTTTTGTACAGGAGGTTTTAATTTTTGTAAATGTATGAAAACATTATAAAACCTATACAAATTTCGTGTCCCCTTAATTGTACCGACCCAAAGAATAAAGTAGACATGTCATTTGGGGCGCTCAGTGAAAGACGTAATATCCAAGCCCACAAGAATATGGCGCAAATGCCTTTTTTCACCATTTTCACTGCATTTGGAATTTTTTTTCCCGCTTCTGAGTACATGGCATGGAATATTTAATACCATCACTATGAAGTGCAATTTGTTACGCAGAAAACAAGCTGCCACACAGCTCTTTACGTGTAAAAATAAAAAAGTTATAGATTTTCGAAGGTGGGGAGTGAAAAATGGACACGAAAAAACAGAAAACGGCCCGGTCCTTAACCGGTTAATACTGAGGCCGATAGTTTAGCATTACAGAGGGATTTGTGGAAGCTTGAGGAGTAGGCAGAGAAAAGGATGATGAGGTTTAGTGTAGCTAAAGTTATGCACTTGAGCCATGGAAACAAAAAGTATACGTATGTTCTAAATAGTCAATTACAGGCAGTCCCCGGGTTACATACAAGATAGGGTCTGTAGGTTTGTTCTTAAGTTGAATTTGTATGTAAGTCGGAACTGTATATTTTATCATTGTAATCCTAGACAGAACTTTTTTGGTCTCTGTGACAATTGGATTTTAAAAATGTTGGGTTGTCATAAGAATCAGGATTAACAATTAAGCTTCATTACAGACACCTGTGATAACTGTTATAGCTGATTATTGTAGCCTAGGACTATAGCACAATAAATTACCAATATCCAGAGGTCCGTTTGTAACTAGGGGTCGTATGTAAGTCGAGTGTTCTTAAGTAGGGGACCGCCTGTACTTAACTGAACTGGAGCTGAAAAGACTTGGGGGTATTGGTGGATGGTAAACTTAATTTTAGTGACCAGAGCCAGGCAGCTGCTGCTAGAGCAAATAAAATCATGGGATGTATCAAGAGAGGAACTGATTCTCATGATAAAGGCATAGTTTTGCCCTTATACAAATCCCTGGTCAGACCACACATGGAATATTGTGTACAGTTTTGGGCATTAGTGTAAAAATAAATAGAACTGGAACGGGTGCAGGGGAGAGCAACCAACATTATTAGGGGAACGGGGCGACTAGAATACAGTGACAGATTACAAAATTTGAGATTATTCAGTTTAGAACAAAGACGGCTGAGGGGAGACCTCATTACAATGTGCAAATACCTGAACAGACAGTACAAGGATCTCTCCAAAAATCTTTTTATAATTAGGCCTGTGACCAGGACAAGGGGGCATCCTCTACGCCTAGAGGAGAGGGGGTTCTACCATCACTATAGACAAAGGTTCTGTACTGTAAGAGCAGTGAGACTATGGAACTCTCTGCCACAGGAGGTTGTTATGGCCGGCTCTATGTACATGTGCAAGAGAGGCCTGGATGCCTTTCTGGAGAGAAAAATGTAAAGCGCTGCGGAATTTGATGGCGCTATATAAATAAAGATTATTATTATTATTATAGAAAAATATCATGGGTTATGAGGATAAAACATTTACTTAATTCTTAAAGGTTGGGCTTGATGGACTTGCGTCTTTTTCCGGGCTTATACACTATGATACTATGACTATGATACAGTAAATAGGAAAGACAAAGGAAAAAGGCAATTTATATTCCTGGGTTACACTCTAGAAGTCATGGATTGAATTACTCTTAGGCTCATTAGGACTCTGGAACGGTTGCCTGTAAGAAGGCATAGGCTCTGCATAAGTGGAAATTTACATATGAATACAGTGTATAGTGTTTATTATTACATAAAGTATGAGTATTTATGATTTAGTTATGAACTCACATCGCTGTGGGATCAAGGGAAGGCTGCACAAAACCCTCAAATGATTATAGCCTGATACACGCTGAATTAAATACATAGAGATGTAGCCTTTGCTAACCTTACAGCTGGTGTGATTTTTTTTTTTTTTGCACATGTCTAGGGATGACCATTAGTTCAAGTGAATTGCCTGTAGGCACTTGCTGTGAATACAGGAGCTACCCAGCACTTCAAATGAATTGACTAAGTTACTTGGGGCGTCCTACACCTTTTTAGTTGAAAGTGGCCCTCCATACTGTGTCAGGGCTTCCACTAGGAATTTCAGAGCCCCTAACTGGCAAATTCATGCACATTAGTTTTCCATCTTATACTATTACACCACATCGCAAATTTATGCTTAAGACTATCATGGACCCTGGGCTGTAAAGAGATTGTGGCCTCCACAATGATCTAGAGCTTTTTAGACGATCTAAGGTTTAGTAAATAATAATGGTGATATAACAAAAGTTACTACATAGATATGTTAACAGAACAAAGATTACTACAAATATACAAGGCCAGAAACAAAGAAGAGTGAGACAGACAGTCTTTTACTGCACCAGATTTATAATAGTGTCTGATGCTGGATTATAAATGTAACATAGTCTAAGATAGTCTAATTCTCCACGTAGGTCATTGTCAGGATCACAGACTTAAGTTCAGGAAAATAGACTATTGGGACCGCCCTTCAGAGTGATTTTAGCTGCCAGCACTTAAGACTTAAGATTAGATTATGCACAAATAAAGTATAATACTCGCTATTAAATCAATTAATTTTGGTAACATCTCTTCTGATGAATCATTGAAACACAAGGCTCATATTAAATTAAAGTTTTAACTAGAGATGAGCGAACATGCTCGTCCGAGCTTGATGCTCGGTCGAGCATTAGGGTACTCGAAACTGCTCGTTGCTCGGACGAATACTTTGCCCGCTCGAGAAAATGGCAGCTCCCGCCGTTTTGCTTTTTGGCGGCCAGAAACAGAGCCAATCACAAGCCAGGAGACTCTGCACTCCACCCAGCATGACGTGGTACCCTTACACGTCGATAGCAGTGGTTGGCTGGCCAGATCAGGTGACCCTGGGATAGACTAGCCGCTGGCCGCGCTGCTCGGATCATTCTGTCTCTGGATGCCGCTAGGGAGAGAGCTGCTGCTGAAACTTATAAGAACGCTACTACACTTGATCTTATACAAAAGGTTCTTAGAAGTGCTGTTTGGGGAGTAGCCTAGAGACAGGGGCTTGGATTGGCGAAAGCTCGCCTGGCAGCGGAGCGCCAGCTCCATGCCAAGATCCAACTAACATAGTTTTAACTGCAGCACCCTTAATCTACTACTAGTTCACTGCCTCCATACATGGTCCCCTTATCAATGCCCCTATTTGGACTTGATGAAGGGAACAGTGAATACCTGAAACACATTGTACAAATCTTATTATTCTACTGCCACTTTGACTTTAGGCAGTGTGTTGTTACACCAGGTTACTTTCTACCATTATATACAGTATATGGGTCAGTATAAAGAAATGACAAATTTGTGGATTACTGCTTAACCCGTGAGACTTCTTTTTGCCACTAAACATCATAGTGAATTCTATACATGTTAGAACAGCAATTGATGTTGGTAAGGTCCACATCATAATTAAAGCAAATACCTGAAATCAAATGGTCCTAATAGACATTTAATTAGAAAGAGATTTTGATTGTTATGGATAATTAGAAGCAACAAGGTGTCAATAGAATTCCCTGATATGTTCAGATGTAATTAAAGCCAATAAATAATGTGTCACCATCCGATCCAATGAAATAATAAGTAGGGGATCAGAAATTCTGTTAAAATTAGTAATAGGATCCCTAAGTTGTATGAGCAGAAGTGGGAGTGAATGAAAATAATGGCTGAATGATTTATGCTATCTTACAACATGAACATGTTTACTTATTAAATTTGCTGGACAGTCTGCAAATCTTTCACTGCAAATCATAAAGTACAATTGTGAAAATGGGTGCCAATTAAAGATTTTCAGTTGTGCAAATTGATAATGCTGTTCTTTTTAGGCCCTTTCACAATGGCTTACTTTTCACGTCCACAGGACGCCTCACAAAGCCATTGATTTCTTACAGGTGGTTTTTATGGCTGTATTTTCAAAATTACTGAAGACCTGCTCTATTTTTTTCACTGAAACACAGAAGGCAATAAAAGTGCCTTGGGTCCCAAAAAATTGTATGAAAATAGTTGTTTTTCCTGATGATGTAAACGGTGTATGTTTCAAAGCGACTTTTTAAAAACCTTAAGTTTTTTTTGATGACATGGAACAAATGGAAGAAAACTGCACTGTGGCAGGAGACAACGCCGGGATGTGCAACTGAAGCATCAACACCAATGTGAAAGTTGTATGTTGACACATAATTATGTAAAAAAAGCAGGTTGGATGTGCAACTTTTTAGTGCAGCAAAATAATGAACACCGTTAACCCCTTACCGACAGGTGAGGCATGGGAGGATAGAGAGGGCTCATGAAGTGGCCACATTGGATCCTGTAGCCGCCCCCTCCCCCCAAGGCCTCACAGATTGCTATGACACCCGGGAGTCTATCTTTGACTCTCAGGCCTGTCATTCAGCCTGAACGCTAAGCATCTTCCACTAGCAAATATGCCATGTACTATTGCTGTATATGGTAGAAGCAATCAGGCACCTATGGGATGGAGTGCCCTTGGAGGTCTAAAAAATAGTAAAAAAAAAAGTAAAAAAAAAAACCCTTAAAGTTCAAATCAGCCCCCTTTCCATAGAACTGATATAAAATAAACAAAGAAAAAATAAACATGTTAGGCATCCATCGCATCCCAAAATGCCCGAACTATCAAAATATAAAAAATAGTTATTCCTTGTGTTGAATCCTATAGCTGAAAATAGTGCCCAAATATCAAAATTGTCACTTTTTCACCATTTGCATTTTATAAAAACTTTTATAAAATGTCATCAAAAGGTTGAACAGTCTCCAAAATAGTAGCAATGAAAATGTCATCTCATCCCGCAAACAATGAGATCATACACATATCTGTACGCTGTAGTATGAAAATGGCAAATTTAAGATTTTTTTTTTATATATAATTAAGGTTTTCATTTTTAAAAATGTATTAAAACATATTAAAACATACATTTGGTATCCCTGTGATTGTACCAACCCAAGGAAAAAATTGGAGGTGTCAAATGGAACAGAAAAGTGAAGGGCATAAATACAGTGGGGCAGATTTACTTACCCGGCCCATTCGCGATCCAGCGGCGCGTTCTCTGTGGTGGATTCGGGTCTTCCGGCGATTCACTAAGGCAGTTCCTCCGACGTCCACCAGGTGTCGCTGCTGCGCTGGAGTCCGCGGAGGCCCGTTGGAGTTCACGATTCTATACTTGGTGAAGGGAAGTGCGTGTCCTGCAACACTTTTTTTTTTAAATGCGCTGGTTTCTCCGAATCCATTGGGTTTTCGTAGGCCACGCCCCTGATTTCCGTTGCGTGCATGCCAGCGCCGATGCGCCACAATCCGATCACGTGCGCCAAAAACCCGGGGCAATTCAGGGAAAATCTGCGCAAATCGGAAATATTCGGGTAACGCGTCAGGAAAACCCGAATCGGGCCCTTAGTAAATGACTCCCAGTGTGTACAAGAAAGTGGTGCAAAAAGTTTTTTTTTGCCAATTTCACCACATTTGGAATTTTTATTCCCGCTTCCCAGTACATGACATGGAATATTATATATAATCACTGTAAAGTACAATTTGGTAAGAAAACAAAAAACAGGTCCACACACAGAACTTTACAAAAGTTAAAAATAAATAATTTATACATTTTTGAAGGCAGGGTGCAAAACACAAAATGAAAAAGAGTCATGTCGTTAAGAGGTTAAGGAGACCAAATAGAACTATTATAGTTAATTGTTGTTTTTGGTCTCCATTGTTGTCAGTTATATCACATGTCTGCTTTCTGCCAATAAATTATGGCAGTGTGAACTTACTCTTAGAGGAATAGTTAACATATTATTAAACTTTTTATTAAACAGAAAACTGAAGTTAACACACAACATTAACTGGGGTCACACATCATAGGCTTCAAATTTAATGGCTGTATTGCTTTTATGAGTTAAAGGAAATCTACCATTAGATTTCATGCATTATGAACCAAACATACCTTGAGGATGCTGTAGCTACACTGATGCAGAAACATATTTTGTTTAATCCCTGTGCTGAGTAGTTTTGCTAAAAAACAATTATAACATGTAGGACTTGGAAAAGATGGTTGATTAGACAGGACTAATCAACCTGAGCTGGATCACTCATACACAGCAGCTGGGGAATGGTGCAGGGATTGATTACTTCTGCCTGTCAGTGACAACATAGTGATTACATCATAGCCCTAGCACAGAAGCAACAGAGCTTTATTATCATAATTTTATAATAGTTTTTTTTTCAGCAAAACCAAGCAGCACGGGGAATAAACAAGATATGCTTCTGCATCAGTGTGGCTACAGCATTCCCAGGTTTGTTTGGTTAATAATGCATCAAATCAAATGGTAGATTTTCTTGAACATTTGCTGCTTGTGCTTCTACAGATACTGAACTTTAAGTTTCAGCTTTTTCATAATTAATATTGTATTCCCAAAACCATCTCCAAAAGACACTTCACAAAATACAATTAAGTTAAGCAATGTTTGCCAAAAAAACCCCCAAGATTGACATATTTAACAAAATGGCGCCAGGTGTTCTTCACATATGAAAGCAGTTTCAGACTATGCACATGTGACAGAGTTTTGAGGCAGTTCTGAAGGCAAAAGGGGGTCCAACCCGTTACTAGCATAGTGTACCTAATAAAGGGGCCGGTGAGTGTATATTTGAGGTCGCGCAGCCTGCCAACTCCCAGGATAACTGATGCATAGGTATATAATACTATGATTGGGCCATTTATAAGGGGAGTTTTTCTTTAATTCGCTCACTTCTGGTAGTGTAATATTGAGCATTTCCAACTTGTGAAGTTCACCTTAAAGTTGGAGAGATATCTAAATTCAGAGAAAAGAGCAGTGATAATAGTTAGGGAGGTGGTTTGTAGTTAATATCAATAAATCATCTGCAAAGGCTGCAGTCTTATGGGTGTAGTCCTCTGCTTGAAAGCCTTTAATCTGGGGGTAAGGCCTAATTGATGCCCCCACAGAGTGTTAAAGCTCATACATACTGTTCTTGGGATTTTGAATAAGGAATATGCAGATATGTTTTCCAAGGTGAGGGAGCTGCACAAGTGTAGCGGAGAGGAGACTGACACAGACACATACAGGCTGCAGATGTCCCTCACCAGGGACTGACCCCAGCGAAAATGGTATTGCTGGTTACAGGTTCACTTTGAGACACATAGCTGTAGACAGCATTGTTTTAATGTTATTACATCTCTTTAGTACACTATAACTAATAGCCTCTTGTATTCCTCTACATGGCGGTTGCCTTGGAAAGTATGCAAGTATGTATAGTAGTGAAAATACAAATCTAAGCACACTGTAATAATGCTCAAAAAGAAGTGAAGTTTTACAGTTGAATCCTCAAATGTTGTACATAGTTGCAATAAAACCTCACTTCTTGAGCATTAATGTTCAGAACAGTTTTTTTTCTGTATATTAAGTATAGTATAATATGCTGGTTTCGGTATGTAAGAGGCGATAGATATAAGTCAGGGAGATCATTTTTGTACTTAGGGAGATTTCCTTTGCAGTCCACCTTTTCAGGCTTACAGAGCCTAAAAAGCCACGCTGGGGATTCTTGGTAAGGAATATGCAAATAACATTTTCCGGGTAAAAAATGAAAACAATGCTTCAACTTACTACCATGTCTTTCTTTCAAGAAGTCCAGTGACATGATGTGGGATAATAGCCAAACAGGAGTAGATTCATTTTAGTAGACTGTTTCAGTAGACTGTTTCAGCACACCATTTTGCTAAGTGAAAGGCCATTGACATGGGTCAGGAAGGAATCAATTTTCTTTATCAAGATTATCTTTGAAAACTAAATTTTCAAGCAGAAGCAGTCTTAAAGGCTCTGCATCCTCCACTGGGAATTCTGGGTAGGGAATATCTAAATATGTTTTTCAGGGTGGGAAAGCAAAAAAAATTACTAGCCTGTGGTTATAGCTGATATCTACTATGAAATGCATCACATGCAATTTATATCTTGTGTCTTTTTTCAATATTTAATAGATTTTTGTGATTTTCGAATTATACAAGGCAAGTTCTGGATAGAGATACTTTGTCCTTTCCATTTTTGGATTTGTACAGGTGAGGGGATTTCAGAAAATTCTGGTTTAATTATTAATAGGATACCCTAAGTTGTATTACAGAAGTGGGGAGTGAATGAAAATAATGGCTGAATGATTTATGCTATCATTAACAACATGAACATTTTAACTTTAATTAAATTTCTGACAGTCTGAAATCTTTCACTGCAAAAGTCAATAAAGTACAATTGTGAAAATGGCTGCCAATTAATGATTTTCAGGTTGTGCAAGTTGATATATCTGTTACTTTTTAGGGCTCTTTCACAATGGCTTTACTTTTCACGTCCAAGGACGCCTCACAAAGCCATTGATTTCTTACGGGTGTTTTTATGGCTAGTATTTTCAAAAATTATGAAACACTGTCTATTTTTTTCACTGAAACAGCATGGAAGGCAATAAAAGTCTATGGGTCCGCAAAAATTTTTTTATGAAAAACCAGGTGTTATGTTTTCAAAGCGACTTTTAACCTTAAGTTGTTTTTTGAGGACATGGAGACAAAATGGAAGAAAACGCACTGGGCATGGAGACAAAACGCACTGGATGTGCAACTGAAGCATCAACACCAATGTGAAAGTTGTATGCTGACACGTAATTATGTAAAAAAAGCAGGTTGGATGTGCAACTTTTTAGTGCAGCAAAATAATGAACACCGTTAACCCCTTACCGACAGGTGCCATAATATTATGGCGCCCGTGAGGCGTGGGAGGATACAGAGGGCTCACGAAGTGGCCACATTGGATCCTATTGCCGCCCCCTCCCCCCAAGGCCTCACAGGTTGCTATGACACCCGGGAGTCTATCTTAGACTCCCAGGCCTGTCATTCAGCCTGAACTCTAAGCATCTTCCACTAGCAAATATGCCATGTACTATTGCAGTATATGGTAGAAGCAATCAGGCACCTATGGGATGGAGTGCCCTTGGAGGTCTAAAAAATAGTAAAAAAAAAGTAAAAAAAAACAATATAAAAAAACCCCCTTAAAGTTCAAATCAGCCCCTTTCCATAGAACTGATAAAAAATAAACAAAAAAAATTAAACATGTCAGGCATCACCGCATCCCAAAATGCCCAAACTATCAAAATATAAAAAATAGTTATTCCTTTTGTTGAATCCTATAGCTGAAAATAGTGCCCAAATATCAAAATTGTCACTTTTTCACCATTTGCAACTCATAAAAACTTTTATAAAATGTCATCAAAAGGTTGAACAGTCTCCAAAATAGTAGCAATGAAAATGTCATCTCATTCCGCAAACAATGAGATCATACACATATCTGTACGCTGTAGTATGAAAATGGCAAATTTAAGATTTTTTTATATATAATTAAGGTTTTCATTTTTAAAAATGTATTAAAGCATATTAAAACATACATTTGGTATCCCTGTGATTGTACCAACCCAAGGAAAAAATTGGAGGTGTCAAATGGAACAGAAAAGTGAAGGGCATAAATACAGTGGGGCAGATTTACTTACCCGGCCCATTTGCGATCTAGCGGCGCGTTCTCTGTGGTGGATTCGGGTCTTCCGGCGATTCACTAAGGCAGTTCCTCCGACGTCCACCAGGTGTCGCCGGAGTTCACGATTCTATACTTGGTGAAGGGAAGTGCGTGTCCCGCGACACTTTTTTTTTTAAATGCGCCAGTTTCTCCGAATCCGTTGGGTTTTCATAGGCCACGCCCCCGATTTCCGTTGCGTGCATGCCAGCGTCGATGCGCCACAATCCGATCACGTGCGCCAAAAACCACGGGCAATTCAGGTAAAATCTGCGCAAATCGGAAATATTCGGGTAACACGTCAGGAAAACGCGAATATGGGGCCCTTAGTAAATGACCCCCAGTGTGCACAAGAAAGTGGTGCAAAAAGTTTTTTTTGCCAATTTCACCACATTTGGAATTTTTATTCCCGCTTCCCAGTACATGACATGGAATATTATATATAATCACTGTAAAGTACAATTTGGTAAGAAAACAAAAAACAGGTCCACACACAGAACTTTACATGGAAAAATAATTAATTTATACATTTTTGAAGGCAAGGTGCAAAACACAAAATGAAAAAGAGTCACGTCCTTAAGAGGTTAAGGAGACCAAATAGAACTATTATAGTCAATAGTTGTTTTTGGTCTCCATTGTTGTCAGTTATATCACATGTCTGCTTTCTGCCAATAAATTATGGCAGTGTGAACTTACTCTTAGAGGAATAGTTAACATATTATTAAACTTTTTATTAAACAGAAAACTGAAGTTAACACACAACATTAACTGGGGTCACACATCATAGGCTTCAAATTAATGGCTGTATTGCTTTTATGAGTTAAAGGAAATCTACCATTTGATTTCATGCATTATGCATTATATACCTTGAGGATGCTGTAGCTACACTGATGCAGAAACATATTTTGTTTAATCCCTGTGCTGAGTAGTTTTGCTGAAAAACAATTATAACATCTAGGACTTGGAAAAGATGGTTGATTAGACTGGACTAATCAACCTGAGCTGGATTACTCATTCACAGCAGCTGGGGGATGGTGCAGGGATTGATTACTTCTGCCTCTCCGTGACAACATAGTGATTACATCATTCTCTGGAGCAGTGCATAGCTAAGGTGATAGGATAGCCCTAGCACAGAAGCAACAGAGCTTTATTATCATCCACTCACCGGCCACTTTATTAGGTACACCATGCTAGTAACGGGTTGGACCCACTTTTGCCTTCAGAACTGCCTCAATTCTTCGTGGCATAGATTCAACAAGGTGCTGGAAGCATTCCTCAGAGATTTTGGTCCATATTGACATGATGGCATCACACAGTTGCCGCAGATTTGTCGGCTGCACATCCATGATGCGAATCTCCCGTTCCACCACATCCCAAAGATGCTCTATTGGATTGAGATCTGGTGACTGTGGAGGCCATTTGAGTACAGTGAACTCATTGTCATGTTCAAGAAACCAGTCTGAGATGATTCCAGCTTTATGACATGGCGTATTATCCTGCTGAAAGTAGCCATCAGATGTTGGCTACATTGTGGTCATAAAGGGATGGACATGGTCAGCAACAATACTCAGGTAAGGCGTGGCGTTGCAACGATGCTCAATTGGTACCAAGGTCCAAATAGTGCCAAAGAAAATAGTCCCGCACCCATGACCCACCACACCAGCCTGAACCCCGTTGATACAAGCAAGATGGATCCATGCTTTTCATGTTTTTTGATGCCAAATTCTGACGCCTACCATCCGAATGTCGCAGATAAATCGAGACTCATCATGACCAGGCAAACGTTTTTTTCTCAATCTTTACTCTGTCAATTTTCGAAACTTGTGCAAATTGTAGCCTCATTTCCTTTCTTAGCTGAAATGAGTGGCACCAACCCGGGTTGGTCTTCTGCTGCTGTAGCCCATCTGCCTCTGCTCAAAGTTCGACGTACTGTGCCGTTCAAGATGCTCTTCTGCCTACCTTGGTTGTAACGGGTGTGGCGATTTGAGTCACTGTTGCCTTTCTATTCTATCATCGCAAACCAGTCCTGGGCCCATTCTCCCTCTGACCCCTGGCATCACAAGGCATTTCCCGCCCCAGAAACTGCCGCTCACGGGGATGTTTTTTTTTTCGACCATCTCTGGAACCCAGAGAATGGTTGTGCGTGAAAACACAGTCAAAAGATCAGCAGTTTCAAAATACTCAAGACCAGCCCTTCTGGCACCAACAACCATGCCACGTTCAAGGCACGCAAAAATCACCCTTTCTCTTTTTCTTTTCCCATACTGAATGCTCGTTTGAACTGCAGGAGATTGTCTTGACCCATGTCTACATTGCAATGCACTGAGTTGCCGCCACTAAATGATGCCTATTAGAACATTAAGTGTTAACGAAACTGATGTGGACAGGTGTACTCTAATAAGTGGGCCGGTGAGTGTATTTTATATAGTTTTTTTTATTTCAGGCAAAACTCAGCGATGCACGGGTAATAACCCAGTATTCGCTTTCTGTCTATTGTGGCTGACAATTCATTCAGCACCAGGTTTGTTTGTTTAATAATGCCTTCCAATCAAATTCATGGTAGATTTTCTGACCATTGCTGCTTGTGCTTCTACAGATCTGGGAACTGAAAAACGTTTCAAGTCCGGTGTTTCATAATTTGATACTATGATATTCGTCACCCGCAAACCACCTCCAAAAGAAACTTTCACACAAAATAACAATTAAGATACGCAGTTTTCTTCGATCACAAAAACACTCCCCCAAGATTGACATATTTTAACAAATGGGCAGAAATGGCTCTTCACATATGAAAGCAGTTTCAGACTATGCACATGTGACAGAGTTGACATGAGTCTGCAGATGCCATGGAGAACGTTCTGATTCCTGCAACATCCTCCAGCATGATTGGTTTGACAGTCAGTAATGGTGTTGGAAGGCATTTTTTTTTGGCTTTCCATGTGCTTGCCAGAGGTACCAGGATGAGATCCTCAGACAGTATGCTGAGACCATATGCAGGTGTGCTGTTTCTTCTGATGCATGACAATGCTAGAGCGCATGTGGCTGTATTGTGTCAGCAGTTCCTGCATGATGAAAGCATTGATGCCATGGTCTGGCCTGCCCATTCCCAACACCTGAATCCATTTGAGCACATCTGGCACATCATGGCTCATTCCATCCACCAATGACAGATTGTGCCACAGACTTTTCAAGAGTTGAATGATGCTTTATTCCAGGTCTCGGAGGAGATCCCTCAGGACAACACCTACCATCTTATCAAAAGCATGCCAAGGCGTGGTAGGGAAGCTCAACAGGCACATGGAGGCCACAAAGACTACTGAACCTCATTTCTTTGTGCGGAGGCATTTCCACTGAAGTTGGATCATCCTGAAATTAGATTTTTCACTTTTATGTAGAGTATTATTCCAAATCCAGACCTCCAAGTGATACTCAATTTTATTTTCATTAATGTTTATTATGTTTTATTGTTCTCTTTGTTCTCATCTCATTCCTCTATGTAATGAATAAAGAATTGCAATATTTCATTCATCAAAATCTAGGATGTGGTATTTTACTGTTATATTTCATTCATCAAAATCTAGGATGTGGTATTTTACTGTTGACTCTATTTTCTTTCTATGATCACTCTGATGCACATTTTGAATATTATATAGTAAAGTTACTGTTATTGCTTTGTTTATTGTCTTTGTTTTTACTATTCTTATCTACCACATTGACAATCACCCAACCATAGAAATTTTTGTCCCCCTCATACCTTGGAAGACTAAGGAAATTTATTGTAAAAATGATATGCTATGCAAACTACCATGAATGATGAATAATGAATGATGAATAACTATACACAGGACCATTGCCCATTATAGCTACTTATGCCGTAGCTGCTCCTTTCTTATATGGATTTTAATTAAATGAAATTTAAAATTATACGGCCTATGATATTGTATAGTCATAGCAATGATTACATTGCTTTGAAAAAATTGCATGAATTTTATGTGTCTACAAATACAGAGCTGCCGTATATACTCGAGTATAAGCCGACCGGAATATAAACCGAGGCACCTAATATTACCACAAAAAAATGGGAAAACTTATTGACTCGATTATAAGCAGAGGGCTCCCTGAGTAATTAAATGCATTAGTTAATGCAGCATTGATGGTAGTAACATTATATACCTCACAACACATTAAAAGCAGAATCCTATTAACAGCATGTATACCCTTATATGTAGTTTTACTACACCACTTTAAGGCACAGTTCAGTTTGTTTAGATGTTAATGTGCAGATGTAACAGTCCTTGTATGCACACATGTTAGGAGCACAGATAGACCGAGTGTCAGGACTACACTTGTCCTACTTGAGGACAGTCCATTGATTATGTCCTGCAGATAGTGAGCAGTCTAGTTGCTCAGCAGGGAGTAGTGTATCTAATTGTTACATGACTTGTATAATAGTTAGTAAAGTTGTAACTACAGCTAAAACACTTCAGGTACCTGCAGAATCAGCTCCTCTGCTGTAATAATCTTTTGGCTGCACACACAGGGGCGGACTGGGAATTTAAAATGGCCCTGGAAAAAACTGTAAAAGTGGCCCCATTTTATGGGCGGAGTCAAAACAAGTGGGTGTGGTCAGATAATGTGGGTGGGGTTATAACAGACAAATTGTTGGTAGATGGCCTTAACGCAAAACAAGAACATCTTTTACTAGTAAGTGAATCTGATGTGCAAAGAATGTGACCTGTCGATCAGTAAATGATGCAAACACACGACCCGGTAAGCCTTATATACCTTTCCCCTATGTACAGGAATATAACTACTATAGTAGCCGGTGTCGGTCCCCCTCCATTATTATAGTACAACGGGGTCGAGTCTTAGGCTCTATCAATACTGGGGGTGGAAGTTGGGGGGTTAAGGAAGTTAAAGGTGAGAAAGAAGAAATCATTACCTACATTATGGGGCACTATTTGGTGTGGTACTAAATTTGTAAGGGGGCTCTATTACAGCAAGTTTTAAAAAAAAAAAAACAAAATTTGGGGGCAAGTATTGGTGGTAGCAGAAGAAGGGACAATGGGAAAGGGCAGACCATAAGACGTCTGTGTGGTAAACTCTGGCAGATAAGTCTGTGTACGCTGGAGGAAGAACAGGAGATGGTGGAACAATGGAAGCATGAACAGTTCAAATGCCGGGAGACGTCACCTGATGTCACGATTGGGCAATATAAGGTGAGGATCTCATGTGTTTCTGTAGCTGTATAATGATAAATACTGATTTTTGCAATGTTCGGCTTCTGTGTATATATGAGTATTATATGTATTTTATTCTTGTACTGGGGGCAGTATTATGTAGTTATATTCTTGTACATAGGGGGGGCAGTATCTATAGTAGTTATATTCTTGTACATAGGGGGCATTATATAGTAGTTATATTCTTGTACATAGGGGGGGGCATTATTATAGTAGTTATATTCGCTGCTGTTCATAGAGGGGGCATTATTATTTAGTTATATTCCTGTAAGCATAGGGGGCAGTATTATAGTAGTTACTTCTTGTAGATAGGTAAAGAGGCAGTAATTATAGTAGTTATATCTTCCTGTAGTCATTAGGGGGCAGTTGATAGGAGTTATATCTTGTACATATGGGATCAGTATTATATAATAGTTATTATTCTTGTACATCTGGGCAGTATTATAGTCGTTATAATTCTTGTAGCAATAGGGGGCAGGTATTAAGTAGTAGATTCCTGTACATAGGGGGCAGTATTATCGTAGTGATATGCTTGTACATAGGGGGCTAGTATTAGAGGTAGTTTATAATTCTTTAACATATGTGCAGTATTATAGTAGTTATATTCCTTGTAGCATAGGGGGGGCAGTATATATAGTTATATTCATTGTACATAGGGCAGTATATAGTAGTTATAGTCTTGTACATAGGGGGCAGTATAAGTAGTTATATTCTTTTACATAGGGGGGCAGTATTGAGTAGTTTATATTCATGTACATAGGGGCAGTATTATAGGATTATATTCTTGTACATAGAAGGGGGGCAGTATTAATGCACCCCCCTCCCGCCCCAGAAATAATTATTGTCCCCATTCTATCATTAAAAACAAAACAAAACATCATACTCACCCTTTTAAGCACAGGTTTCTTCCCTCGGTCTTCTGTGGCTTGGTGTAGAGGCGCGGGATAGTGACGTCACTGCTCCGCGCCTCAACACCAAGCCGCGGAGCTGCAGGGAGGGCCGGACAGCTGACACGGTAAGTGCCAGCCTCCTCCACGCTACACAGGTCGCGCAATGACGTCAATTGCGCGACCTGTGTAGCTGCCCTTTATACACAGACGCAGAAGCAGCGGTGCTGAGCTGCGTCTGTGTACTAATCAATAGTACCTGCATCGAACGATTGTACGATGCAGGTACTATAGATTGGATGAAAAGTTGTAGGGAGTGCGGACCGGCCCCGCACCAGCTCCGGACCGGCCCCACACCGGCCCAGGACCGACCGGCCCACCGGGAAAATTCCCGGTGGGTACAATGGCCAGTCCGCCCCTGTGCACACATATAGCTGCTGTAGCTCGGACTGCTCTTCCCCTGTATTTACCCTGCAGTCTCACTGCTGACCTGCCGACCTTCCTGTCTGCTTGATTCTACGTGTGTCCTCCTTCCCAGGCTAGCAAAAAGGTACTGTATCTCCCCTGTTTGCAGACTCAGCCTTGCACGTGCTTGAGCTCTGTTCTGGTGGTCAGCAGCTCGTCCAACACCCTGCTGACATAGCTGCCCGGCTCCCTCACACATGCTGCATCAGGTGTGCATTTTATACTAACTCGAGTATAAGCCAAGTAGGGCTTTTTATGTGCTGAAAAACTCGGATTATACTTGAGTATATACGGTAAGTTACCTACAGCAAATTCACTACAGTATATACATTAAAAAACACAACATACACAGCAATTGTCAGTATAGCAATTCATCATTATCTTTTAGCCGATCTGTCCTTAAGGAACATCTGTTAGGCCACTGCAGCAGAGGACCAAATAAATTAACATACCTTGGGAGATCATGCTAAACACCACACTAATTTGGCTGATAGAACTAAATCTAAGCTTGCAAATTGGTAAAAAATAGCTTCTAACTGAGGGTGGTATATGGGATGAAGCAAATTCTTATATCTAATGAAAAGTGAAAGGGAAACATTTGGATTGTGCAGAAATTGTAACTTTTTTATCTACTCATTAATCTTAGCCGTCACTTGCAATTCTTTTCAAAGGGCCCTTGCGATATTAAAGGAATAATAAAGATACGTTTTTCTACTTTGTTAAAGTATATTGTAACCCTTAAGGGGTTTTAATACTTATACTTGGCCTTGGCATTTGGTAGGAACATAAACCTATTAATATGGACAGTTTAATTTAAAAATGGAACTAGCTTCAACACTGCCACCATAATGGACCATAAAGTGGCCATTATGCAATTATTACCCTTGAGCTTCTTTTACACTGTGTAAGCTAAACCTTTAGGCCCGTTCCACACTTGCGAGTGTATGCGATGAGCTCACATCACACTTGCAACGCATGTCGCCGGGAACGCACGGCCCAAACGCGCCATCCCGGGAGTGAACGACATGCTGAGTCTCACTCCCGCGGTGCAGCAGGTCGGCCGTGGTTCCCGGCAGCAGGCGTTGCGAGTGTGATGCGAGCTCATCGACATACATGTATAGACATATATGTTGTTTTCTGTTGAAAAATTAGTCCAGGGTAGGTTACATGTTTCAATGGTGGGTAATGTGGACACACTGCAACCCAAAATTATCACACTGTATTCAGTTTTAAAGTTTCCCCAGAAAAAAATGTAATTTATTTCTGATGACTCACTAAAAAGGTTGATGATTATTTAACTGGTAAATATCTGTCCAGCATTTAATTCTCATTCATGCATCTTGACCGAGATTAAACAACTGTTGAAAGCAATTTTCCTCCAGAATGATATACAAAAAATGATTCTCAGTCTCTAAAGTTGCCCAATGCAACCTATTTAGGTGATAATAAAAAACTACTCTTATTTTGGTCTACTACAGCAGGAACCCGATAATGAAGCAGTAGAGGTTAAGTATTAATATTGTGTGGGTTTTATTCTTATTAACACTCAAACGGCCCACTTTATTATGTCGCAAACACCCTGTGCCACTGCTCGTTAACACTTAAATGTCTAAAATCCAATCACATGGCGGCACTCAGTGCATTTAGGCATGTAGAGACATTGTCAAGAACAATCTCCTGCAGTTCAACGAGCATCAGTAGGGGAGAAAGGTGAAGTTGAAGTGCCTTGGCGTGGCATGGTTGTTGGTGCCAGAATGGCTGGTCTGAGTATTTCAAAAAACTGCTGATCTACTGGGATTTCCACTCACAACCATCTCTATTGGTTTACAGAGAATGGTCCGAAAAAGAAAAAAACATCCAGTGAAGGCAGTTCTGGGGCGTGAAATCCTTGTTTGATGCCAGAGGTCAGAGGAAGATTGGCAGACTGGTTCGAGCGAAGAAAGGCAACAGTGACCAAATCTCCACCCTTTACAACCGAATGTTCGGCAGGAGAGCATCTCTGAACACACAGTACGTCCACTTTGAGGCAGATTGGCTACGGCAGCAGAAGAACCACAAACCGGTGCCACTCCTTTAAGCTAAGAACATGAAACTGAGGCTACAATTTGCACAAGTCATCGAAATTGGCATGTAGAAGTTTGAAAACGTTGCCTGTCCTGATGATCTCGATTTCTGTCTGCTTGCATTCGATGGTGGGTCAATTTTTGGCGTCAACAACATTAAAAGCATGGATCCATCCTGCCTTGTAATCAACTGTTCAGCTGGTGGTGGGGGTGTCATGGTGTGGGGAATAGTTTCTTGGCACTCTTTGGCCCCTTGGTACTAATTGAAGCAACATCCCAATACTGAGTATTGTTTCTGACCATGTCCATCCATTTATGACATCTGATGGCTACTTTCAGCATGGAATAATGCTCCATGTCCTAAGCTGGAATCATCTCGACTGGTTTCTTGAACATGACAATGAGTTCCTGTACTCAAATGCCTCCAAGTCCCAGAATCTCAATCATAGAGAATCTTTGGGATGTGGTGGAACGGGTAATTCGCATCATGGATGTTCAGCTGACAAATCTCTGCGGCAACTGTGTGATGCCATCATGTCACTATGGACCAAAATCTCTGAGGAATGCTTCCAGCACACCCTGTTGAATCTATGCCACCTGAAGATTGAGGCAGTTCTGAAACAAAAGGGGTCCAACCCGTTCTACTAGCATGGTGTACCTAATAAATTGGGCCGGTGGAGTGTATGTTTTATGTGTCAGTAAATCATCTTGTGTGCAGTGGTGGTAGTGAGGTATTTCAATTAAACAATTTTTTTTATGAGACTGTTGAGGTTTGCTGCTGTCTTATTGACAGAATCCACAGCTAAGGGAAGGGGTTAAGTGTGAAGCTAACATTTACCCACTATTACAAACCACCACCAAGCATACCTAGAGGATTCAGGTACAATCTAGTAGTCAGCTGCTCAGGAAGGGAAAGGTATAGGGATGGCCACTGTCTAGTATTATCAGACTGGAAAAGTCCAAGAAACATCGTATAATACCGTGTATAAAGCCGAGTTTCAGCACAAAAAATGTGCTGAAAACGTCGCTCGGCTTATACACGAGTTCAATACTTGTAAAAAAATAATTAAATTGGACCAAAAAAAAAAAACAAACTGATATACTAACCCTATCCTGTGCCCTGATGCACAAGTTCGCTGCTTCCCCGATGTCGCGCAGCTCCTCTTCTGGCTTCTCGGCTGCCTCTCTTTTGCTTCCGCGCGTCTTCTGTGCTTCTTTACATCGTGCCGGGCCGCCCGCCATGTTTTTCCCGTTCAGGCGCCTATTATGACGTCATGCAGCGGCGGGTCATTACTAGGCGCCGCACGTGAGAGAACAACCACAATGTTAAATAGACAGAAGACGGCGCGATCAAGAGTAGGAGCCGGGAAGCCAGAAGAGAAGCCGCAATACATCGGGAGCAGCGCTGCACATCGGGGCCACCGGAGGTGAGTAAATAAGTGTTTTTTTTTTTTAAATTCCTGGGCTGACTGTATACTACTGGGGGCATGCTGTATACACTACTGGAGGGGCAGGCTGTGGTGGCTGTCTACTACTAGGGGGCGAGGCTAGGGTGGCTGTATACTCCTGGGGCAGGCTGTGTGCGGTATTCTACTCTGGGGCAGGCTGGGGTGGCGCATGCTACGGGGTTGCTGTATCTAACTGGGGCAGGCTGGGATGGCTGTATACTACTAGGGGCAGGCTGGGGTGGCTGTATACTACTGGGGGCAGGCTGGGGTGGCTGTATACTACTGGAGGCAGGCTGTATACTACTGGGGGCAGGCTGTATACTACTGGGGGCAGGCTGTATACTACTGGGGGCAGGCTGTATACTACTGGGGGCAAGCTGTATATTATAGGGGGCTGGCTGGCTTTATACTTGGCTGGGTCTGTGACCAATGCATTTCCCACCCCCGGCTTATACTGGAGTCAATAGGTTTTCCCAGGTTTTGGTGGTAAAATTAGGGGTCTCGGCTTATACTCAGGTCGGCTCTTATACTTGAGTATATACGGTAGGTTTTCCCATTCTGGTAACGTGAAGATACTATTGCTTTAATCTATCTGGCCAGTTATACATATGGAAAAACATATTATATTATATATATATATATATATATATATATATATATATATATATATGGACCATTCAGACAGACTTGTTGTCTGGCACAAATTTACATCCATGCAGGTTTGTCCAAATAAAAGTCCAAAGATTTATTTTAACACAGTCCAATAAGAACTCAACAAGCTTTCTTCAGCATAAAACAAAAATATAATGTCCTTTGTTTGAGGGTAGCAATATAAGAGGAATAGTGCAACAATGGCTCTCACCCAGCTTTTCAGGCTTTTGCTCCCGCTGTGTAGTGCAGGACCTGCAGTTGGTCTTCTCTTTAGAACAGCACCCAGCAACTCTTGCCTCTGTCCATTTGCTCCTCAACAATCTGAACACCCACACCTGCAGCTAAAGGTAATGGAGTATGGAGAGGAGCCATCAAGGCAGGAACCCTGCAATATCTAAACCCTGGATCTAAAGTCCAGTTACAAAATCATGGCCCCTATAACATGGAGACCAGGAACCTTAAAGGGACATATATATATATATATATATATATACATATATATATATATATATATATATACTTTTACACAACACTAAACAATGGAACACTGAAATTGTGATATCAGACGCATATGGAGATATAGTGATTAATTTCTATAGGTAATCTATTATGGCTCTTCACGAAACTATAAAGCTGCATAGAGCCTCAATCTAGAATTTTTAAATAGCTATTTCCACTTATTATTCGCCATGTAGCTCATTATGTATATCACTTCTGTAATTGCTTCTTCATTTATATAAATATATATGCATGTTTTGGTTGTAGTCATGGTAACTTGCATTGCCTGGTTCTTGAAAGAAGTGTAAAATACCACAAAACAAAACATATATAATATATTACATACAAGGTTTTTATGATTATGTAATTGTATTTACATTTTTCTTATTTTACAAAACAATTTACTTATCACTGATGATACAACATATCGTAGGAAGAAGCATTTCATGAATGTAAATGTTCAAATTAAAATGGTTTTCCAGACTAAATATAGTAATCTAGTATAGACATCATATGAATGCCACCTTTCCTTGCAATCTCTAGTAAAGTAATATATGTCAAGAAATGTGTAATGGGGTCTATGTCTGATGATACCTATGTCTATAAGTACAGTACACACTACTGTGCAAACGTCTGGTGTACTTTTCTTAGCCTAGTTGTATTTATGTTTATCTTGAGGCATAGATACATAGTGGCTCAGGCCTCTTGATGTATCTGTTGGGCAATGTGACCTCTGGGCCAAACTACACCAGTCTGATCTAGCATAGTTTTTTGTTTGTAAGTTTTTCCGCTGACAAGGTTATCAGTCTCCCTACGCAGTTCCTAATATCGAGAGGGCCCTATTCGCGACGACTACCTATCCTTTGCATCGGCAGGGTTGTTGCACTTCCTTTAGTTCTGTGTGTAGACTCCCTGTGCATTCTGCATAGACATGTAACCAAAGATCCTGGTAAATAGGAGGGACCTGCAACAGGAGATTATTACTCATCCTGCTCTCCCCCTCCCACACTGGAGGATGCCATGACAGACAGACTGAAGGGGTGAGAAGCAGGAAGTTGTATGGAGATGCAAAGCGCAGCATGTAGATAACAGGGAAAGGCGGAGTCTCTCACAGGAGGCAAAGGTACATATACATGGAGAGACATGTTTAACTCCATAGCGCAATAAGGCGTACCTGTACGTTTTATTGCGCATAGGGTAGTATGAAGAGGGTTCACGGGCTGAGCCCTCTTCATACACGCCGGGTGCTTGCTTCACAATGAAGCAAACACCCGTCGCTAACACCCGGAGCGGCGATCCGTTGCCATGACAGCCTCGGATCACACAATGATCCGAGGCTATCATGTTTTAGACCATCTATTACAATGTGCGATCTGCACATTGAAATAGATGGTGTGCAAAATCCCCATATACTGCCATACTGTAGTATGGCAGTACATGGTAGGATCAATCAAAAAACCTAGGGTTAAAGTACCCTAGGGAGTCTGAGAAATAGTAAAATATTTTAATAAAAAAAAATAAAAAATTATATTAAAAAAACCTAAAAATTCAAATCACTCCCCTTTCCCTAGAACTTATATAAATATAAATAAACAGTAAAAATCATAAACACATTAGGTATCGCCGCGTCCGAAAATGCCCGATCTATCAAAATATAAGAATGTTTTTTTACTGCGTTTAACCCCGTAATGGACAATAGTGCTCAAAGCCGCAAATGGCATTTTTTTGCCATTTTGAAAAATATAAACAATTCAATAAAAAGTGATCAAAAGGTCTTAAAAATCTAAAAATAAAAGCATTGAAAACATCATCAAAAGTTGCAAAAAATGACACCACCCACAGCAATCATACACCACTAGTATGAAAAGTTATAGCGCAAGAAGACGGCAAAATGAAGAATTTTTTTTTTTGTAGGAGTTTTAATTTTTGTAAATGTATGAAAACATTATAAACCTATACAAATTTGGTAATCCATGTGATCGTATGGACCAAATGAATTAAATAGACCGTCATTTGGAGCGCACAGTGAAAGACGTAAAATCCACGCCCCCAAGAAAACGGCGCAAATGCGTTTTTTCACCATTTTCACTGCATTCAGAATTTTTTTCCCGCTTCCCAGTATATGGCATAGACAATTAAATGCCATCACTATGAAGTGCAATTTGTTACGCAGAAAACAAGCCATCACACAGCTCTCTACATGGAAAAATAAAAAAGTTATAGATTTTTGAAGGTGGGGTGTGAAAAATAAAGACGCAAAAACGAAAAAGGGCCTGGTCCTTAAGGGGTTAAAGGATGAGATGTATTGAAAAGTGGCCAACCCCTTTAAGGCTGCAAACTTGGCCTTCTTTGCACTCGGTTAATAAAGTATTCTTGTATTTTCTGCACTGTTTTATTGGTGTGGTGCAATTTTTGTACCTTAATTACTGGTGGATTAATAAAGTTAATGCTGCTCACCCACTGTGGTTATGGTGCTGCTGAATACCTGTAGATTTGTACATAGATAAATAGATCTTATATGTGTCTTATAGATACACTGAAATTAAAAAGATGGAATTATAAATGTTATAAAATATGTAGATTTATTCATGCACATATTCCTGTGATTACTGTAATTAAATTCAATAAAGCACAGTGCAGCATATATTGTATCATACAATACAACGAATGCATCAGAAGAGTATTGTGCATTTTATATTTTCATACACAATCATACAATGCAATATATAACACCTTAGAAAAGGTTCTCAATGTCAAATTTGCGGGTATAACACCCAGCATTTTAAGTGCTTATCCAGATGACCCTCTGCGGGGACGTGGTGAAAGCGTGCTCTATCTTTCGGCGTGTGTGCGGCCGCGTACCGCTGTTTTCTATGGAGGGAGGAGGGGTCGCCTGCATGTTGTCATTCTATAGGAAGCTTCTATGTTTACTTCCTGTGGATAAAAATCTGACCATGGTCACACAGGTGCACGGCTCATTAGTATCAGAGAGTTATCAGAGCTGTGTGTTATAACGAGCTGTGCACCTGTGTGACCACGGTCAGATTTGTATCCACTGGAAGGAAACATAGAAGATTCCTATAGAATGACAGCAAGCAGAGATCTAGAAAACCATAAGATATTTATATGGAAAGTGTACTGGAAAATTGTATAACTCTACATCATACAAACAATAATATTTATTTGCTGAAATGGGAAAACCCCTTTAAGGATGCAACCTGTCTTGGCCTTGATGACATGGATAGTTTAGTTTTTTGTTATACTTTGTGATACAGGCGATCTCCAACTTAAGAACACCCGACTTACAGACGACCCCTAGTTACAAACAGACCCCTGGATGTTGGTAATTTATTGTACTTTAGCCTTAAGCTACAATAATCAGCTATAACAGTTATCAATGCTGTCTGAGATGAAGCTTTATTGTTAATCCTGGTTCTTATGACAACCCAACGGTTTTAAAATCCAATTGTCACAGAGACCAAAAAAAAATGTGTCTGATAAAATATATAGTTTTGACTTACATACAATTTCAACTTAGGAAGAAACCTAAAGAACCTATCTTGTATGTAACCCGGGGACTGTATATAACACTTAAATAAAAACAATCATTCTGCACTTGCCATTCACAGTGTACTGTAAATAATTATCTTTATTCTGTTTGTTGCTGTGATTGCTTTGGTGCCAAACATTTATTTTTTGTTTATGTTTTACAGCTTTTGGACAAAACTTTTATAATATAAGCATATTTTGTTTAAATGACTAGTAGCGATTTAAGTAGTTTTAGACTATTAAGACAGGGAATAAGTGTGAGTCCTCTGCTTTTCCCAATCTCTGAACCTGCCAATTTACCACCCATGTACTTAACCACAGGCAACAACTGGACAGCAGTCCTTACCCTGGAACTGTGTACATTACAAGTAGACAGTACAGATAGACAGAGAAACAGACACAAGTACATAGTAAATAGTCAATAGCAGGCACAGACGATATGAATCAGTAGGTATAAATGGAGTAACTGGGAACAGCCTAGGGACAACCCTCAAGCACTTCCACATGACTACACTTTCTCTGTTGAGAGAGGCTGCTGAGCTGTTAATCAATCAGCCTTACACAGAACCTGGGTGTGGTGCTCAGGAGAACTTAACTGAGCTAGCTCCCCCTATGTTCTCTTCATATTTTAATATCCTTGCATGTACTTAAATGATTATGAAGCACTGCATTAGACCTAATAATATGATGGAAGCAAGTGTTACATCTTTCTACAAATCTATACTCTGGTGGTCTTGAAGCACTACTGACCATTTATTTTTACTGACCAATTGTGAACATTTTATGCACAATTGTTGTGGTGAGTTTTAGGTACTGTACAATAATTATTACATCGTCATTCAGTAATTTTGTTTTATTTAGACAAGCTTATTTATCCTCGGATGTCTTAGCATGCTTAGATAAATAGAACAATTCTCTCTGTGGAAGGATTACAACTAGCTGTTTACCTTACTTAAAGTTACAATATGGTTCATGAATGACTGAACATTAATTAGATCTGAGATATTTCATTTATTCAGTTTTTTGGCCATCCTTTAGTACTAAATGAAACTTTATTTGTTTTGAAACTGTTTTTATTGGGTGCAGATATATCAGTCATTACAAGCACAATTGTCAAAGTTGTACCATTTTTACAATAAACATCATAACATTGTAACTTAATGATAATATAAAAATCTTTGGTGGTAGAAAGAGGGGAGAGGAGGGGATGGGGGGGAAGGGAAAGGAGGTAATCAAGATGAGTTCTGTTATTCGTCTTCCACTGTTTGTCTATCTAGCCAAGGTGACCATATGCGTAAGTATTTAGCTCAAGAACCATTTGCCCAATGGGCGAGTTCTTCAAACCTGCATAACTCATTTACTTTCATATTCCATTGTTCTACCGTTGGGGGTGTTGTGGATCTCCACTGTGTCGGTATTAGCAGTTTGGCAGCCGTCAATAAGTGTGTGTGAAGGGTGGTCCTACTTAAAGTGAAGTCTGAGTCAGCAACCCTTAAGAGTATTGTCTTAGGTGATTTAGGTATAGTTATGGAACATATTTTTCCAGTTGCCTCCAACACTGTGTCCCAGAAGTCAGTAAGTATTGGGCATGACCACCATATATGGGTCATGTCACCAGTGTCCAACCCACATCTCCAACACACTCTGGGATTTTCCTTTATTTATTTCATGTAGCCATGCCGGTGTTTGATACCACCTGGTAACTATCTTATAAAGGTTTTCTTTCACCCTAATGCATCTTGAGAATCCATTTGAATTCCCCAAAAGAGTTTCCACTTCTTCCTATGTAAAGCTCCTTTTCCCGCTGTGCTATGTAATGCATTTTTTTTTTAGCCTTTTCCACTTTCAGATCAGCGTCATAACATGCTGACATAAGTCTTCTGTGTAAGGGTTTCCTGGCGACTAGCTGCTGAAGCTAATCCTCTGTGGTGGTCGGCCCTGAGAACTTTTTTTGAAACTCTCTGCTGGCTTCTCTAATTGGTTGTATATGAAAGTTTTTTTTAGCATGAGCCTTGTCCTCCTAAAGGGATAGTGTTTGTCTATGGGGCCGTCTTCAGAAAAGAAGTTAGAAATGGTGTGCTTTTCCAGAAGGAATCCATATGCACTCTCTTTGGGAAAACTAAATAAGGTAGCACCCCCAGTGGTAGCAGTTGGATTGCTATATTCCCTGTTGTGGTTTATCCTTGTAAATCCCCTATGGTGCGAAATAAACCTCTATGTAAATAGCTGATTTTGTACTTAAAGTTTCCGTAGCCCTGTGCTACTTTGAAACCCCATAACCTCAGCTTATCTCTTTCTGAGAATGTAGTTGCCTCCAGGGAGTTATATAATGTCTTGTTTGGGGATTGGGTAATAGATATCCACCTAGAGAGTTGTGTGGCTAGATAGTAATTGTATACTTCCGGGTAGCCTATCCCACCATATGGCGAGCGTTGTGCTAAGAGTGCTGGGTATAGACAGGGTCTCTAACCTTGCCAAAGAAATCTAGTGAATATTTTATAAACATTGTTAAAAAATGGTTTTGGGAGCCATTTTGATATAAATTAAGTAGTTTGGGGAGGATATAAGTCTTCAATAAATTTTTCCTATCCCAGCACAACATATATGGTACCTTCAACTGTTATAATTGGAGTTAAGTCTGGGAGATCAGAGATGTATATTTGAGGTCGTGCAGCATGCCAACTCCCAGGATAACTGATGCATAGATATATAATACTATGATTGGGCCATCTATAAGGGGAGTTTTTCTTTAATTTGCTCACTTCGTGATCTGGTAGTATAATATTGAGCATTTCCAACTTGTGAAGTTCACCTTATAGTTGGAGAGATATCCAAATTCAGAGAAAAGAGCAGTGCTAATAGGTAGGGAGGTGGTTTGTAGTTAATATTAATAAATCATCTGCGAAGGCTGCAGTCTTATGGGTGTAGTCCCTGCTTGAAAGCCTTTAATCTGGGGGTTAATCTTATCTTTCTAATTAATGTTTCCATGACCAATATAAATAATGTGGGGGAGAGTGGGCAACCCTGCCTGGTCCCATTTCGTATGTTGAACGGGGCAGACAGGGTGGCATTTACTCTAATTCTCACACTGGGAGCTTCTTATAAAGTCAGTATTGCTCTAATAAACTGTTCTGGGATGCCAAAGTGTGATAGAGTAGCAGATACAGGCCAGCTTACACTGTCAAAAGCCTTCTCAGCGTCTGTGCCGAGAAGGACTAATGGGGTTTTCTGTTGTTTAGCTACTTCAATAATGCGTAACAATCTGCACGTATTATCTTTTCCCTGGCGGCCCACCACAAAACTTGCTTGTTCTGGCCCTATCAAACCAGGAAGCATATCTTTAAGACAAGCTGACATCGCCTTGGACCAACACTTTATGTCCGTGTTAAGCAATGATATTGGGCGATAACTCCCACATTGCTTGGGGTCCTTGCCCTCTTCATTTAAAATTGTGCTAGGCACTTCCTGAGCTTGTTAAGTTAGCTGTGAATAGAGATGAGCGAGCATACTCGTTCGAGCATTAGCATACTCGAAACTGCTCGTTGCTCGGACGAGTATTTCGCCTGCTCGAGAACAAGCTTTCACTTAAGGATCATTTATTGTCTTGTGGTTTCTTTTCAAACTGTTAATTTTCTCAATTTTTACAGCACTACATTTTAGCTTTTGGAGGAATTGTCGCCATTCTATTGATTCTGGTAGAGCCGCCATGTGTGAAGAAAGACAATACAGTGAAGAGCCAACTGATGTGCACCATATTCTTTGTTTCAGGAATATGTACATTGCTACAAACAACAATAGGAACAAGGTTGTCAGAAACAACATTATTTTTGTCGAAAGAATATGTGTTGGAACTGCCTAAACATGAAGAACATGTGTATTTTCTTGTATTTTGAATTTCCCCACTAGACAGCTACAACATAGATAGAAGCTTGAGAACGAGTAATAGTAATAGAATAGATTTAAATCAAAGATTTGAATAGAACAAAATAATAGATACATCTTCTATCCTGTTAGTTTAACTGTTCTGAATAGGCATGTACAACTTGGAACTCCATGGCACAAAATTGTAGAACTTCCAATTTTATCACGTGCTGTAGTCACAGGAAACACGGGTTTTTCTCCTTTTTTAAGTTCCAAGAATATTCCATTGAATAAAAAAAAATGAAAAAAAAAACAGGACTGACTTCCTTATTTCTCAATAAAATGGCACATTTTATTGGTCCCCTTGAAAAATGCTCAAGTCTCCCATTGACTTGAATGGGGTTCGTTATTGGAAACAAGCACTCGAGCATTGGGAAAAGTTCAACTCGAGTAACGAGCACTCAAGCATTTTAGTGCTCGCTCATCTCTAGCTGTGAACCTTCCAGTAGTGATTCCCTGGTTATGGCGCCTTAGGGCTAGATAGCCCCTTTTTGTAAACTGTAGTCACAGGAAACACGGGTTATTCTCCTTTTTGAAGTTCCACGAATATTCCATTGAATAAAAAAAATTAAGAAACAGGACTGACTTCCTTATTTCTCAATAAAATGGCACATTTTATTGGTCCCCTTGAAAAATGCTCGAGTCTCCCATTGACTTGAATGGGGTTCGTTATTGGAAACGAGCACTCGAGCATCGGGAAAAGTTCGACTCGAGTAACGAGCATTTTAGTGCTCGCTCATCTCTAGCTGTGAACCTTCCAGTAGTGAATTACATAATCAGGTGAAATGTGGCATTAGGATTAGGATTTTTCTAGATGGGATAGGACTTAAAACTTTACTTATTTCCTCCTCGGTAAAGGGGGCTATAAGATTGAGCAACTGTTCCCTTTCTAACCTGGGCAGACTGCACGACTCCAAGAACTCCCCAAACCTTTTTAGTTCCTCTGACTCCGTCCAGTCTTGTAAATTGTTAATAATATTATACAAATCTCCATAGAAGTTTTGGAAAGCTTCTGCTATCTCTGCTGTGGAAGTGACTATTCCCTTAGATTCCCTATTTATTTCCTTGATATATGTTTTTTCCCTATGTTTGTGCACTAGTACGGACATCATTTTGTTCCCCTTATCCCCATGGGCATATTGTTTAAATCTCATGGTCTGGAGTGATTTAAATGCTGTCCTTGACTTTATTTCGCAATGCTGAGAGTGCTTCTAGGGTTTCAGGTTTGGCTCTTTTTTTGTGAGAGGATTCTAAGGTGGAGACATGGGAGAATAGATCATTAAGTTTCCTATTGCGTATCTTCTTAACATAAGATCCCAAAGAAATCTTGTCCCCCCTAACCTGCATTTTATGGGCATCCCACAATATGGGGGATTTTCTGTAAAGCCCTTTATTATAAGAGCTTCTATTTGTGCTTTATTTATTGGGTTAGCTATGATAGACTCGTTTAGTCTCCAGCACCACTCCCCTTTATATAGCTCTTGTAAGTTAATATTGAGTGAGGTGGGCGCATGATCTGAAACATGTATTAATCCTATGTTTGTTATCCTGACTAATGGGAAATGCTTTTTTGCTATGAATAGGTAATCAATTCTATGGTACGTTCCATGGAAGGGGGAATAATATGTGTAATCTCTTCCCAAAGGGTTAAGTGATCTCCATGCATCCACCAGACGCAATTCTCCCAAAAATCTCATAATCCCAGCAATTTTGTGGTGAGGGTTGTTCACTGGTGGAATCTAGTGACGGTTGCAGTACAATGTTCAAATCTCCCCCTGCTGTAACCATACCTTCTGCAAAGCATTTCAATTTCGAGATTTTCTGGGCAATCCACTGAGCTTGGCCATTATTAGGTGTGTATAGATTTGTTATTGTCACGGTCAAGCCTCCCATAGATGCCATTAGGAAAAGGAAGCGGTTTTCCGGGTCAGCTAAATCTGTAAGGTATTGAAAGGGTACACACCCTTAGAAGCCTTAGTGTGTGTGCTGTGATACCACCATTTAAGATTTTTTGTTGGTAAGGTAGAAATTTAGTCTCTCTTGAAATGGGTTTCCTGTATCAGTAATATAAAAGCCTTAAGCTGATTTGTCACGTAGAGAATTTTGCTGCACTTCTGTGGAGTGCCCAACCCTTGCACATTGTATGATACTATTTTACAGGTGCTCATATAGGGGTGAGAAATATACAAATTAAGCTAATCAGTGACATCATGATCCCTGGTACATTTTTTCTTTTGTGGAAGAACTCATCTCCAAAGGGGTAATGAAGGGGGCCTAGGGAAGGGGAAGACCAACATGTGGGATAAAGTGAAAGCATTAAGTGACTGCCACTCTGTTTTTTTCTTTGGTTTTGGCTTGTTATATACAAAGTAGCACTCATGTGCTTACTATACAAGCTGTGATAATAGTTATATGTAACAAAGGGTGTCTTTAATTGCATAGGTAGGCTGACCCCTGAGCCTTTTACCCAAAAATCATAGGGAGGGCCTAATTGGGGGGGAGAGTTAGCCCTAAACAAATTGACCATAACATTGTCCCTGTGTGGGACCCAACGGAGATATCATAAATACAGATATAAAGCAGTAACATAAAGAATATAAAAAACAATAATAAAGTATGTGCGAGCTTTAAAGTACCCAACTGCCCATTTAGCTTTATTGTATAATCAGACAAATACAAAGGCCAATAATATCGGTCAACACTTCCATGTATGGGAGTTGTGGTTACCAATTTTAATTTTCATGCAATATCACGGTAAATTAGAATGTCCTCCAACCGGGTCAGCAGAAAAAAACAGGAAAGGTTTGTTATTCCTTGCGGTGTCTCCGGGTGTTATCGCCCCTGTTTCTTGTTTCTCTGTTAGCGGTACTTGCTTACCACATTCCAGGGCGTAATAGTGGGTAGAGGTGGCATCTTGCGATCTTGCTCAGCCGGGAGCCAAGATGGATCGGTTGTATCCCCAACAGCGGCCATATGGTGTTTAAGTCCTCCGGGGTGCATATGGTTAACTGCTTGCCATTTTTGCTGATGCTGAGGCCGAACGGGTATAGCCAACGGAAAGGCATGTTTGCGGCCCACAAGGCATCCAATAGAGGTTTCGATGCTCCCCTTTTTGCTAGTGTTGAGGGAGCTAATCTATGGTAGCATCTTGGTATTTAGTCTCACCTTTCTCTCTGATAGCCCGTAAGATGGTTGCCACATCAGTATAGCTTAGAAAGCCACATACAATGTCTCTAGGCGGTTCATCCTAATTCTCAAATAGCTCTTTTGGTACCGATGGTAAGGCTTCATGTGCATATGTCTATGGGAGGCCTCTTATGCGTACATTCTGCCTCCTGCTTCTGTTTTCTAGATCTCCACCAAGAGCTAACGCGTCATTGATTAAATTGTAATGAAGTATAAGTGAGGCCGAAACCCCGGTCTCAAATGTCAGCATGTCAGATTGCACTGTTCCAGGCGGTGGCCAATCTGCTTTGTGTTAGTTTTCATTTCCACCAGATGCCTGGATGCGTCTCATAAAGCCTTGTGTGGCGGGAGCGGCATTCTTGGTGCCGCTATCACTTCCATGGTCCGAGCACTCTCCCACGTTCTCGACTTTCGACTCCTCCTCTGTGCCTGTACCCGCTACTTCTGCGTTTGCAATCATCCATCTTGGATAATTGCGTGGGAGAGGCCCATACCTTTTTCCGTAACTATTTCTGTAGGTTCGGTTGGTTTTTGCTCATTTTAGCTGTACCAGGTGTCTCTTTTTGTTCTTTTCTTTCATTGATTTGCCCATTTTGCAATTGTTTGCTGGTTGCTAGCTGGGGTCCCGAACGGGTGACTGTGAGGAGTGCAGAGCTATGCGGCCATCACCTTCAGCAGTCTAGCTCTGCCCCTAGATGAACCTTTAGACTTTGCCAGCACCAAGCTTTCTTTGTCTGCTTGATCCCTCTTAGTTCTTTACAGATAAAGTGACTTTTTACCTTGAAATATGCTGTGTTTTCTAATCTACTCATTCTTCTTTACACTTCACCTTAATGTCCCTTTACAGTAATTTGCATGGTTCTTCACATACTCTAAATTAGGTTTTACTTTGTTAAATGTATAAATAATGAATCATAAAAAAATAATTGATCCTTACAATTTATATAAACATTTTTTATATTAAGCATAGCCCTTATGTATTATGGGTGCAAATGATAATAATAGAGGTTTTGGATTAAAGACCAGCCGTGGAGTCTTTAGTAGTGATGAACGGACCCCAACCACAATGTTCAGGTCTGTGATTAACATTGGAGATATGGGTCTCCAACGCGAGAATTTAGCAAGTTCTGTAACTTGTGGTTCAGAGTTATTGCTCATTCCCCCAGTAACACCTGTGATCGGTGTTGGCACCAATCAAGGGTGTTTACTCTATAAATGCGCTGCTTTTACTCTAGGATCATCATTTTCTAATCACATCACAGGAGGTGAGGATTCTGGTGCCACACATGCACTGGTGGCATTTAAAAGGTAACACCCGGAATTGGTGTCATCACTGATTGTGTTACCTTTGGGGGGTAGGGAGTATTTGAGTTTGGTACCCAAATCTGAACACAAATTTCAGAGCTTTCATGGCCCTAAATGGGTCCACTAATCCCTAGTCTTCAGTTTTTATTTTCATAATATTCAACATTGTGTTTGACACAGTATTCAAGAAATTTTCTTTAAGCTGCATATTTAGTATGTTTAAAAATCTTCTTTATTAACATCGAAAAAAAACCCTACTAACTGTTTATTAACTGGATGAAACTGCAACTAAATAACTAAATGTATAATATTGAAACAATATTCCTCTACTATGGTTTAAATTTCATAAAATAGCATTCTGGCGCACTCTTCAGTTTTAATATAGTGTTTTAATATAACTAGTCTTAAATAGTTTTGTAGTTTTCTTGTAAACTTTGTTTGTAAAAACTTTTAGCCAAAAGTAATAGCCCTCTTGACTTTTCCCAAAAGAAGCAATGTAGAACTTTTATTAAAATAATTTTTTTTTAATTTAGTTAAAACCGTACTGATACAGTGATACAATTTTATCAAAGCACAGACCAATTTTTGCCTGACCTGTAGGCATTGCATACTGTGGGAAACACTGGAAGGTAAGAGCTTGCAGCTTTCTCCTACTGAGCAACATATAAATTCAGCTGAGTTCATTGGAACCTATGGGTGACAGATGCCACATATTGCATCCCCACCCTCACATCTACTGAGCATACACTTGGGAGGTCCCCAGTGATGTCATTCTCCATAGAAGAACAGTGACATCAGTGGAGGAAACGCCCACAACATCGGCAGCAGCCAATCACTGGTTACTCCCACTCCCGCTTTCAAAGTGCAACAGAGGAACGGTATGAACTTTCCCACTGTATGTGAATACCGAGGGACATGTCTTTGTCCTCCATGGAAAGAGCACTTGGGAAGCTGCCTTATTTATTTTTACAATGGAGGAAGTAAAGGGAACATAATGTTAGTGGTCTTACTAAGCTGATCATAGCTAAACAACATGTTCCTTCCAAAAAAAAACAACAAAGAAAACCATGGCAGAACAGTTTGAAGGGTTTTTTTTGGGTACCCTAATTTCCATAAAAGGGTATTTTATTAGGGGTCTTTTTATTAATTAAAAGATCGTTCCTTAGGATAGATGTTCAATACTAGATTTGTTTGGATAAGAGATAAAGATACCATGGCAAGCAACTGTTTGAGGAGGCTAAATCTGAATTAGCGCTGTGGTCTTCTCACTGAGGCTGAGCAGTGACCAGGTTATTTAAAAATAGTAACTGATGTGAAAGTAAAGATGCCACCGATTTGATATTGATCACCTTCACAAAGAAATCTCAATATATTTTTTCGCTATAGGAAGTTGCACTTTCATACTATCATCATTTACGTCTCTCAAAGGCTTAACAAATCTCAACTAGTTAACATTATTACATCTTCTCAGTTTTGATGTCCACGGGAATGAAAATAGAAATGCATTAAAAGGTAATTTACCAATATACATCTATTATAGTCCTGCTCTGCTTTCTTAATATGCAAAATGAAGCCACCTGTCTTTTACCTCATCAGCCAGACAGTCTTGTCCATAAAATGGCCACTGATGGAGGGTCATGTGATCTCTGTCCATGAACAATTTCCCTGCCTAATCTTATAAAATCATAAATATTATCATAAGGTCCTGACAGGGCATTTGCTCATGGTCAAAGATCCGCCATCTGTGGCCATTTTATGGTCAGGAATCTCTGGCTAATGAGGTAAAAGAAGGAGGCTTCACTTACATATATTAAGCATCGCAGAACTGTTAATAAATGTATATTGGTAGGTTACTGAATATCCTGCCCCCCGCACTTACACACACTTTACAAAAATTTGAGGTAAAGTGGCCACATAAGACAACAAATATATATGTATATGTAGAATAGTGATCTTCTATCAAGGATTTTACACTTGGGCGCAAGACCCTGAGTTGGCCTAGAAAAACAAATCAGTACTGGAGTAGTCTGATCAAAAAGACTACATGAATTTCCTTGTGTCTTATTTGCAACTTTCTTTAATGCTAGACTTTTAAAAATAAATGTTGCATTTTCTAGAGAAAATTACGTGTTTGCTCATATGCCTGATTGATTTGAGTGAGTTCAATTTCAATCAGCCTTACTGTAGGAAATAAAAAAACTGCCCTATCTTGCCAAATTTCAGCAGTGAAATATGTGATAAAATAATGTCCAATGGCCATGGGCTGATTGGTCCATTTAAAGGAAACATACCATTTCAAATGGCAGGGGTAAGCTGTAAATACCGAGCTTACTTTCGTTAGTATTATTAACCGCTGTATCGCGGTTTTAACACTTTTAAAAGTTTATAGCAGAAGCTGCTTCGGCGCTGCGCGCGACCGTGCAAGCGCAGCGTCTCCGGCATTCCCTATGTAGGTGCGCGCACAATCGTGCGCACACAGCGCCGAAGCAGCTTCGGCTATAAACTTTAAAAAGTGTTAAAAATGCGTTACAGCGGTTAATAACACTAATGAAAGTAACCACCGGCACCAGCTCACCCTGAGCTGGTGCTGGGTACTTACAGCTTACCCCTACAATTTGAAATGGTAGGTTTCCTTTAACGAACATGTCAACCAATAGCAGTTCCAACGTGAGAACTTGCTGTTTTCCTCAACAGTTATACATGTTGTTTTGTTTCTAAAATGTATTTTTGTCTCCTGAATGTACCCTGAGTATCTATATATACTTTTCATAGATACTTATTTTCTTTTATACATCTGGAAGTGAGAAGTTTCGATTTTTGTGAATGCAGTTATTGTGACAGCAGTTAAACCTTTTGAAATGATAAGGGACTTGCCCTTTCTCACCTCCAGTGATGCTCTTTATTGCCTTGCAATTGATAAATGTCAATTGGGCTTGTAATTTCAGTTATAGCAGAGCTTAGAACAGTGACTACTGTGTGGTGTGATGATGTGTTGATGTCAGAAGAGCAATATATTATAAGATATATTTAATTAAATATAATGTGGGGTTGGATTCTAGAAAACAGCAGAACTTGCGATGATATGCAGTTTACAGTATGTGGACACATCAAGTCGCGGCACATTGCTCACAAGATAAATATATTTTCTAATGCGTGTCCTACTTGTGTCTGCCAATATTTTAAAATATTGCCAGTAAGTCACAGGGGCATGACACAGCAGTGGCTATTTATTGGGTAATGATGGCAAAACCTATTTGTTTGTTTGGAGCTTGCCCAAGATGCACTCTGCTAGCTGCTTCGGTTCAAGTTACTTTCTGAAATACAATTTTCTTCTAAACGATAAGAATCAAGGCATTCCTAATAGTATGGGATGGATTGTTATAAAGACAATCAGACCTGTAGGGAATAAGCTCTAAGGGAAGAATTAGTCTGTAATTATAAAAGTAAAAATGTTCATACAGTTTCATATCAAGACTTAAGAAGAGGCTTCTATTAAAGCAGATAAAAAGAACATTGATATAAAATAAGGCGAAGCAGAGGGAGGAACTGGAGCCCTGTCCACAAGGACCAATTAAGAAAATAGGCAGTAAAGGTGTCTGTCTGACCAGCAGAACAAATACAGGTATCAGGAGGGAGCTGAGGGGTGGAATTCCCTCATGCCAAGGAAGGAAAGATGTAATGATTTCAGAAGATTTGTTGTTATCCTTTTTATTAATTCTTGGAAGGTTGGGCTGTGGCTTTTAGATAGAATGAGCAAACAATTCTCACGATAATCTTTGCTTTTTATTGTTTAATACAATGTTTGTCTACATGTTAAAGAGGTTCTCTGCATAATGCAACCGATTCTACACAACTCTCTGGTTTGTTTAAAACCAGATTTTCCAACCCTACTAAAAACAAAGCAGAAATTTATGTGTTATCCAGATTTAAAGGGAATGTGTAATCAAAATAGGCCCTTTTGTTTGAATCAAGTTTTTATGTCAAACTGATTTTTGGAAACATTTTGTATACTTATCTTAAATTGCCATGACATGACCACTATGAAATTGCTAAGATACTGTAGTTTCACACTGACCTCAAAGTCTAAAAATAGTTTGAGACGTCCGGTTGTATACACTGTATGTAACTAGGTTTATGCTGAGAAATCGTAGACATCAATAAAGACCTCTAGACTGTTGTGCCTATGCTCCATTTGGCTGCTGTAAATAATATTATGTGCATTTTTTGGGATAATTTGAACCAAAAAAACTCCACTTTTATCAAGATTTTTGGGCACTTATTTGTTAAAAACAAGTACAGGCCAGTTGTGTGGTTTCTGTAAAGAGGAATGGCCTCTTCTCACAGAAGTGCATCTTTTCTTTTATAAAAGAAAATAAATTGGGCACAGTGTTAGACTTTACTGTCTAACTTTGCACTGTTCAAGACACTTTTGATTGATCTGGCCTAGTATCTTTAAAGAATTGAAAATTAAAAAAATGTAAATGAAAATAACAACAGAATTGGTGGAATATATTAATACTGGTATTTTAAAAAATGGTGGACAAGTTATACTAAATTCACTCAAAGGGGGTTATTTATCATAGCCCAGTGCTCATGCTCCTCACCACTCCGCTGATGCAGACGGATACATTAAGAGGCTTTGGCAGAGCAGGTCTCCCCCTGCGCCTGATAGAATACACGGGATTCTATCTCAACATAATCCAATTCCTATAAAGTCTTTCATCTACAGGATAAAGTATACACCAGAAAAGAACTGATAATCGATGGAACTACAGCAGTAACATTAGTAATGCTTTTTTCATGTTTTTATCCATTTGCATATTACATGGCCCTTGTATACTATTATTTGTTTATAATGTACAATACAAACAATCCAGAACCTATTTAGTGCATGCAGGGTCCTGTATGGCTTTGTACATGAGCACATTTTCAGCAGCTGTATGGTCCAACCATACACTATGGGGTATATACACTATCCAGATTGGACTGAGGGGCCTAGGGCCTCCAGGAAATTGATTCGGGGGACCCACCTACTGCTACATGGAAATGTTAACTATATATTCTAAGGCTATGTTTATTGAATGTATTTTCATTGTGTTTTGAAAGAGACAGCAAATGCATCAGGTAAAATACAACCCAAAGCACATCAGTATTAATCCCTGACCGCTGACGCCACTTTTCACCTTTCTGACACGGCCCATTTGTTCAAATCTGCCCTGTGAAACTATAAGTGGTTATAACTTTGCAACGTTTGAACATATCCCAGTGATTTTGAAATTGTTTTCTTGTGATACTTTGTACTTCACATTAGTTAAAAATTTTGGTGGTATGTTTTTCATTTATTTATGAGATAAAACTGATATTTGATGAAAATTTGGAAAACATTTTTAAAATTCAAAATATATTTTAGTGGGTCATTAGCTTATTAATGAGCGATGCTCTCATTTCTTGTTCTTCTTCACCTTCTGTTACATGTGTGTACATGTGTGTTCTGTGTTATATAACACAGGGATCCTGCCGGGAGGCTTGCGCAGACAAGGACTCCACCAGTAAGTGACACAGGTGGTCCAATCCAGAGCAGAAGACCCACAGCGATCACGGGTGTTAGAGGTGGGTGTCGGCTGTAATATACTGCTGACACCCACAGCTTCTGGCACCGGTTCTATTCGCATCCTGCCACACATGACGTACTACTACGTCAAATGTCGGAAAGGAGTTAATGATAGTAGAAACACGGTTATATTTTGATATGCATTTTATCCAATGTCTTTGCAATTTATTTTAAAACGCAATGCAAACACATAATGTAAACACAGCTTAAAACCATGTGCACAACATGCAATTGAATTGTGTATAAAAATGCATTTTAGGTGCATCTGGATAATCTCCTCCTGCATTCAGTTGTCAGGGAGCATTAAATGTAATTCAATCTTGTGAACATGCATGTAAGGTCCAGCATTAGGTAAGACCTATTAAACGCAATAAGGGCCTCTGCCAGCTCCTATTGTGGCTCCTCACCTTACCCTGATATTGTGGCCCCTCACCTCCCCCTGATATTGTGGCTTCTCTCATCTCCTTCTTATATTGCGGCTTCTTTCATCTCCCCTTCATATTTGCCCCCTCTCCTTTCCCCCTCATATTGTGGACCCTCTCATTTCCTTCTCATATTCTACACCCTTTTATCTATTTCTCCTTATTTTTTGGCCGCTTATCTCCTCCTCATATTGTGGCCTCTCTCATCTCTCCCTTATATTGTAACCCACTCTCATACCCCACAAATTGTGGGCCCCCTCTCAAATGCCACATATTTCTTCCCTCTCATAACCTGACCATATTTTTGGCACCCTTTCATACTCCCCAAAATGTGGGCCCCCTCATACTGTGACTCATATTGTGACCTCTCACCTCCCCCTCATATTGTGGCCTCTCATTCATCTCCCCCCCATAGAATGGGCTTTCATTTACCCCCATATTGTGGACCCTTTCATCTCCTCCTCATATTTTTCTCTCTCTTATCTCTCCCTTATATGGTGGGCCCCCACTCATACACTCCATATTTTGGCCCCCTCTTATTTGTCCCATATTTTTCCCTCTCATAACCCTCCCACACATTTTGGCCCCCTCTCATACCCCCTATAATGTGGGATCCTTCTCATACTGTGACTCACATTGTGGCCTCCTCTCATCTCCCCCCTTATATTGTGACTTCTCACATCCCCCCTCATATTGTGGCCCCTCACCTCCCATTAAACTGTGCCCCCCTCATCTCCTCCTCATATTCTGGCCCCTCATCTTCCCCTCATAATGTGACCCCTCATCTCCCCCACATATTGTGGACCCTCTCATTGCCTCTTCATATTGTTGCCACTCTCATACTCCTGAATTTGTGGGGAAGTAAAGGTAAGTTTATATACCAGCTCACACTTTGTAATCCTGTTGCTTAAACATGTCCAGAACACGGATCCCCTTGCTGCAAGGTGTGGGTAAACCAAATGAAAACAAATTTCTCTTCATCCAGCTCTTGATCCGATAAGCAAATTCTTTATTTAGCAGTTATTGAAGCATTAAAAGCATTTTCTAATACACTCCATATTATGTCAACGTGTTTTGAGCACCCGGTGTTCGGGTTTAATCATGATAAAGAAGAGCACACCGGATGCTTGAAACGCGTTGACATAATATGGACTTTATTGGACAATGCTTTTAATGCTTTAATAAGTGCTAAATAAAGAATGTGCTTATCCGACGAAGAGCTTGATCAAGAGAAATTTGTTTTCATTTGGTCCCCCTCTTATATGCCCCATATTTTATCTCCCTCCCTATATTTTTCCCCTCTGATAAACCCTTCTAAATTTTGGACCCCTCTCATGTCCCCCTTAATGTGTGCCCCCCCCCCCCACTTGTCCTCTTTTCCTGGTTTCAAATGAATTAAAAAAAATAACTGCCACAGACTCACCTGTTCCCTTTGCCCAGCAGCTCTCCTCTTCTTATCATCCGCTGTGCTGTGATGCCTGCAGATGATGACATCGTCACTTCACCCGTGCCGACATCACAGCAACAGGGGAACAGTGATGATGCAGAGAGCTAATATCTTTCTGCATCATCCTGTTATTCAACTCTAACTGTGCCCTCTCTAGACACAGATACAGTTGAAGTCCTGAAAGCCGGCGGGGGCAGAGTCAGCACACTGTAGTGGGTGGAGCTAAAAGGCATTTGGTCCACTGGTATTAATTACTGGTGGGCCAGTCTGGCCCTATACACTATATTTGTACCACCCTATTAAAGCTTTCATAAGACTTCAATTAAAAAAATGATCACAGAATTACAGTAAAAAATTCTGCAAAAATTTACAGCAAAAAAGATATAATTTTTGTATTACTTCAGAAGTGTTCAGTGAGACAGACTTAACATTGAGGTCCCTCTGGAAAGCACATCTCGTAAACATTGCAGCCTATTAATGAAATGATACATTGCATGTTCATCACTTATTTTGCTCAAATATTTTATTTTTAGTCTCTTGATACTTGTTTTCTATCTTTTATTCAGACTTTATTTCCACTTTTACTATTATTACCCATTTGTTAATACCTGAACTCACAGACCGATATTTGTATTTGATTGTTGTGCTCACATCACAGAGATTTCATTATGTATCTTTAATGGCTCTTTCAATTCTTTTATTTTAATGGCTCTTTAATTTACTTTACTTTCTTGATATCTATCAATACTATCATGTTTTGTAACCTGAAACTATAGCACCAAGGGGAAATATTAGTTTGGATTAGTAGCAATGCAACAAAATTAAGCCTGCAGAGTAGATAAAACATCTGCACGTTTAAGGCCTCATGTAAACAAACATAATGGCACCTGGTCACAGTGTCGTGAGCACATGCTGTCTTACCCCACCATGTGGTGTGTTGAGCACATGCTGTCTCACCGCACCGTGCCAGTGTTAAGTAGCTCTCATGAGATCAGTGTAGTATTAACTGTGTGTGTTATCAGTAGGAGCAGGACAGTGAAAATACATTAATATTCAAAGGATTGTAGCTGGATGTGAAGCACTCTGGTGCATTAAGATCTTTTTACTGAAAGCAGCACAGCTCCCCCCAGAATAACTATTGTACTGTTGCTACAGCAGTGACTTATAGCAGTGGGGAGAGTTAGTCCGCTGTTCAGTCTAGAGATCTATTAAAGCATCAGACTGCTCTGAATCCAGCTGGATCTACCGTATATACTCGTGTATAAGCCAAGTTTTTCAGCACAAAAAATGCAGAAAAATCTCACCTCAGCTTATACACAAGTCAAAAAAAACCTTACAATCTCACCCTCCGGCGCCCCGATCTTCATCGCGGCTCCCGGCGGCTCCTCTTCTATCTTCTCTATGCTGTAGTAGCCGGCAAATACGCGTCCAAGTGATCTGCCGGCTGGCGAACACTATGACGTCATCAGTGGTGACAGCGCCATATTATAGTGTGTGCTGGCGGGTCTCTTTATCTATCTTCTCTGCCAGCCGACGCACACTATGATGCGGCTGTGTCGCTGCTGTTGACGTCATAGTGTTCGCCGGCCGGCAGATCCAGTGGACGCATCTCTGCCGGCTACTGCAGCATAGAGAAGACAGAAGAGGAGCTGTCAGGAGCTGCGACGAAGATCGGGTGCCGCGTGGAGCATGGGGCTGGCTGTATACTAAATGGGGCTTTCTGTATACTACAGGGGGCTGACTGGCTGTATACTACTGGGGGCTGGCTGTATTATACATGGGGGTTGCCTGTATACTACAAGGTATGGCTGGCTGTATACTACAGGGGCTGGCTGTTTACTACTGGGGGCTGGCTGTATACTGCATGGGGGCTTGATGGCTGTAAATTATTAGGGGCTGTATACTACAGGGGGCTGGCTGTATACTACATGAGGCTGGCTCGCTGTATACTACTGGGGGCTGGCTGGCTATATACTATTGGGGGCTGGCTATATACTTCTGGGGGCTAGCTATATACTACTCTGGGCTGGCTATGTACTACTGGGGGCTAGCTATATACTACTGGGGGCTGGCTATATTCAACTAGGGGCTGGCTATATACTACAGTGGGCAGGCTGGCTATGTACTACAGGGGGCTTGCTGGCTATACACTGGAGGCTGTAACCAATGCATTTCCCACCCTTGGCTTATACTTGAGTCAATAGGTTTTCCCAGTTTTTGGTGGTAAAATTAGGGGTCTCGGTTTATACTCGGCTTGGCTTATACTCAAGTATATATGGCAAATGCATGTTTTACTAACAACCCACAGATCTCATGGACTGTTAGCTAATACTGTTTTCAGCTTTGTATGGTCATAACTGCTGACAGATTCCAATGAAGACAGAACTAGAACTAAGACAGGACTGATGTGTGGTCATATGGAGGCAGGTATTGGAGCCACTAACCATAATTATGTGTGAAACTATAAATTCCAGATAATGAGGCATAAAAGTTCCTTTAGAGATTGTAACCCCACTCCCCCATTGGGGCTTAGTTGCTGTGGATATTAGATCACTTTAAGTAACACTTTACTGTTGAAGCTCTACAAAGGAACAGTTTATTACATCAATAAATTAGTAATAGCAGATCAATTATAGTTATTACACTGGGATTAAGGGGTCAGTAGCAATTTGATGTATTAATGCCAATTGGGGGAGCAGAGAATCACTTGGGAATCTATTCTGTGCTGCAGAAGCAAAGCTTCACCGCTCCTCCCAGTTGAAGGGGCAAAAAGAAGCAAGCAGTGTTGGACACATTTTCCTATGCTAGTATAAGTTTTTTCATATCATTAAACAACCCTATCCACCATTTGGGATTAATAACAATTGCTCAGGAAATGCCACCAAATCCATGGTTGGCACAACGCAGTCCACAGGTATGTTGGCAGCTTGTATTTTGTAAAGGCCAGATACCTTAACTGTAGGCTCCACAATTTTTAACTAACAACATATCCTCCAGAAATGCCACAAAATCTGTTCCTTGGCACAACACAGTCCGAAGGTCTGTTAGCAGATTGCCCTTTGTAGTGGCCCAGAACTGTACCTATAGGCTCAGCTTCTATTCACTTCAGTAGAGGTTGTACCCACTGTAACAGAACCCACTAAAGCCATAACCAACTGTATTGCCTAAACTGGTTTAGTTCCTTCCAATTAAGAATAACGCTTTCCTGTGGATGAGAGTAGATTTATTAATAATTTCCGGCCTGCATCTGTCTGATATATATATATATATATATATATATATATATATATATATATATATATATTAGCATTATAAGATAAAGGAGCTGTGTACAATTAATCTCACTCTTTAATGAAAACTATAGTTTCATTTAGTTGCATCTGTGGTTGGTAATAGAGTGATAAACAAGCTTAAGGTATATAGTGGTCAAGATAACACAGATTTCATATATTTTGAAACATATCTCAGCTGACCTTTTATAAATTGAATTATGTATAAGTAGAATATTCATTTATTCAAACAGATGCCTACATTTCCCATTCTTTTCTGATGTAAGAAAACAACAAGATGACTCAATAGATCCAAGGATACAATACATTCAGATGATCCAGGAAATTCCTGACATAAAAGATCTCAGCAGTACTAGGCAGAGGGGGTGGATTTTCATTTTCAGGGTCATCTTGGAAGCAAGATCAGTGACTAATTTGTCCCACAAAGTTGGAAGTGAATCAGTCAGTGAAGTCAGAATGGATAAGCAGTATGAGCTCTCCAGAGAAAAAAAAATTCTACACTAGCTGTAGCCAACTGAGAAAGTAAATGTTGAAAAACTAAATTTACATGCAAATTATACTGCTAACTTACACAACATAAAAAAGAGGAAAAAAATTCTTGCACAACATTTGGCACTTTGTTGATTTTCTCATTTGGATTTATATGCTGTAGATAATGCCAATTATCACTTTTCATCTGCTTTGAAATGGTTTTTTTCAAAGGGTTATTCCAGGGCTACATTGGATAATATGTGTTGTTTGCACACGAGAAAGTTAGCCAGTCACTGCAGTACTGATCTGGCACAGGTAGAAGAGGCATATAGCAGTATAAGCTGAAGGTGGGAAATGCATTTTTCACAGCCTCCAAGTATATAGCCAGCCCCCTGTAGTATACAGCCTGCCCAGCCCCCTGCAGTATACAGCCTTCCCAGCCACTGCCCGCAATAAAATTACTCACCTTCTGTTGACCCCTGGCATGTAATCTTCTATATCGTGATGCTCTGGCATGGGCTCTGTGTCAACGGCACTGGTTCTAAGTCCCTGCGCGGTCCGTTGCAGGGATAGTGATGTCAGCTGTTCGCAGACTTCATAGTGTATAACGAGCGTCTGCTGTCACGATACCTGCGAAGGACAGCACGGGGACATGGAGCCGATGCCGGAGTATCGCGTTATAGAAGAGCACCTGCCAGAGGGTCGTCGGAAGGTGAGTACAGTGTTTGTTTTTTTCTCATGACTCAAGTATAAGCCAAGGTGAAGTTTTTCAGCACATTTTTTGTGCTGAAAAACTTGGCTTATCCTCGAGTATATATTATATATATAAACAGTAATCCCCCAACTTAAATTTATACATATTGCACCCACCAGAATGAAATATATATTGCACAACATAATACATTGAACAACATAATACATCCTGCCAAAATAGATACTTAATACTTAATATCATAATAAATAATACATATAATATACATATTTTATTCTATTTGTGGTCCATAATAGAATAATAAAAATCACTCCTCTTTGGTTTCCTGTAACAGCTCTGCCGGCAGGCGCATACTATGACGCGGCCACTGCTGACGTCATAGTGTGTACCGGCCGGCAGATCGCATGGCCGCGTCTATGCCAGCTGTTACAGAAGACCGAAGACAGAAGAGGAGCCACCGGGTAGACAGAAGAGGAGCTGCACCGACATCAGGGAGCCTCACTGAGCATCGGAGCCACAGGAGGGTGAGTATATAAGTTTATTTTTTTTATTGACTCATGTATAAGCCAAGGTGAGGTTATTCTGCACATTTTTTGTGCTGAAAAACTCGGCTTATATACGAGTACATATGTGCTCCCATATGCTCTACCCACAATTCAGCAATGGCTGTGGAATGAGTTAACAATGCAGGTAGTGTGATGATGCTGCCAAGATGAAGTGTGAACCCTTCACTTCCCACAAGCTCTGCCCTTACCTACAGGCGACAACTTGGCCGGGGTTCCTACCATGGGTACATGCACAGAACAGTAATACAAACAAACGAGTCAAGACTGACATATATTGAGGGCAGGAAAACAGTGAAAACCAAGATGACGGCAAGGTACTAAATCTCAGCAAAAGCCCAGTAGAGTATACAGATCACAGAAAGCCAGAATACTTGTCTAACGGGCGCAGAATGAAGTCACATGTGAATATAAATGGGGTGCCTCTTCAGCCGACCAGAAGGCATCAAGATGTTACTTACTCAGCCAGAGTTAGAGTATACACCTGGGTGTGGTACTCAGCCAGGGGGACTTAAACTGCTGAACTAGAACCTGCAGGAGGTCTGACATAATTATACTCATCTTGAAGATGATGGTACAATTGCTCATTTTAGTCAATCGGCTTGTTCTGGTTACACAAGTTCAAAAGCAAAGGGTCACAACGATAAGGAAAGAGGTTCCCCACCAGTACTGCCCTGATGTCACTCTGTACTGTTCACTTTTTTCTTTTTGGTTAGGGTTTTCTGATGATCTATAAATACCAACAATACCCACTTCCACTGTATGCAATCCCTATACTAAGCAAATGATGAGTAGCAACAATAGTATACAGGACTAAAAGAGTATAGCTCACAAATCATGTAACCAGTATCAATAAAATATTGCAAATCTTTATTTGTACACACAAAGGCAATCAAAAAAACATTAAAACACACGTTAAAATCCACAAAAACAAACAAAAATGGTGGGGGTCAATCCATAATAATTATGTATCATTACTGTAGACCTCCAGGTAAATACAAGATAGGGCTATACAATAAGGACAAGTAATAATTTTACCCAAACAGGTGTTATACGCTACCAAGTACCTCACAAGTAATAATCAAGCCCCTGACCACTACTACAGCACACTGACGTACGTTTCGCGTCGCTTCCTCATCGGGGTGTGAGGATCTATATCTTATTTTGTTTGAAAAGTTTGTTTTTTGGTACACATGTAAACGACTTTTATTTTGTTACATATATCAACAGACCTCATGATATTTCTAATGATCTTGTAACACATATCTAGCCTAGAAGAAAAGGACTTTTTCACTGGAATCTCATAACTAGAGACAATAATTGCTCCCTTGTGAAAACTCAGTATTTTATGCATAACATACCTTGTTTGCAGAATTAATCTTTGTCTGGAAACTGCACTTCTTGCTTTGTTTTTGCTCAAGAATACTGAATAATTTGTTAACCCTGACACCTGAAATCCAAGTACACAATTATTCTAGGAACAAATGTCTTCAGGGGTATGCTATCTTAGGATCATTGCCTGATGGAGAAACAGAACATCTATGTCTACTACTTAATCTGGTAAATATTCATTTATTAAGAAAATCTAAAAGAATGTGGTGAATAATAAAAAAATGAGATTTCAATGTTATTTATTATCCTCTAAAATAAAAGTCACATCATTAGAGATGTTCCATAAAGTGATGTAAAACTTTTCTAGTCACAGCCTTCAAATAGAGATATCTATGTATAACAAAAAACACACATCCCTTGGGAAAAGATGCAGGTACGTTCCTTAGGCAACAAAATACAAGGTTCTGAATGTATAACTAATTTCTTCAATGTCACACTTTGCAGCGTCTGCAAAAGGAAAAGTTGGAGAATAAAAGTAGAGGCCAGAAAAACCCAGAGACTAAACATTTGGGCCCAGCAAAGATAGCATTAAGTGTCTGTGAACAAATCTTCACAATTGGACCCCAAAGATTTTATAATAAATATGATTTAATAATGCATCTCCAAAAGAAGCCAAGTATTTATTCTTTGGAAATATTTAATAGCTTATTGTTATTAAATATATATACACATTTAATAGATGCAAACATTAAACATTTACATGTTTTTACATATAAATTGCTGCTATCTTAGAGCAATGACCACATATTCTATGGGGGCTCTACAAAAAGTATTGATGTGTTTAAAAATGTATCGGTTACAGAAAGGACAGGCTTAACAGGCCTGAGGTGCATAAATCCTTAGTTCAGAATATAGGGGCAAAATAATACTGCCCCCACTAGAAAGAATCAATAAGAAAAAAAAAACAATTCCGAGTTACAGCACCAGAAGCAAGATGTGCTGTGCCACATACAGTAAGTAGAACAGGTGAGCACATGTCAGTGTTCTGGAGAGGAGGAGGGCGCCATGCTCTCCCCTGTCATCTCCATAGGAAATAGAACTACATGGCCCTTCTCACGCCAAAGATAGAGCCTGCTATCTTTTTTGTGGTGATGGCACAGTACGGTGAGCACACATTGTGCTATAGGCACCATAGGCATCTATAGGGACGTATATATCCGTCTGCAAACTTGCGGGTGGATATATGTCCACACAGCACAACAGCAAGACATCATTATTTGATACAGAGGTCATAAGCGCAATTAGTATACTCCTAGCCTTCAGCTTGTCATCACAGGTAGAGGGGACTATGGGGGTTTTAGAATCATACTTGGGTAGAAGTTTTCAGATTCCTTTTTTTGTATGTATTTGTTTAATTTGTCACTCTTTTTATATGATAATCCCCTTTCTGTTTGTAAGCACTGTCCTTTTTGATATTAACCCCTTATCACTGACACTAGTTTTCAGCTCAATGACCAGACTCGATTTTTTAAATCTGACATGTCTCACGATAATTGGTTATAACTTCGTAACGCTTCAATATATCGAGGTGATTTTGAGAATGTTTTCTCATGATACATTGTACTTCATGTTAGTTCTAAATTTAAGTGATAAGTTTTGCGTTTTGTTCTGAAAAAAAGTGAAAATTTGGCAAAAGTTTCTAAAAATTCTTCATTTTCCAAGTTTGAAATGTTCTGCTTTCCAGACAGGAAATAAAACTACCCAAAAAGCTTGATAATTAACATTTTTGGAATGTCTTCTTTATGTTGGGATGATATTTTATGTGTCCTGTCATTTTTCTACGATATTATGAGGTGTAGAACTTTAGGTGCGATTTTATTCATTTTCATGAAAATTCCTAAAACTCCCTCTTTTTTTTTCGTCGTTCACCAAGCGGGTTCAATATTGATTTAGATTTATTGTACAGATTAATACGGACGTGGTGATACCAAATATGTACATTTTTTGTGTGTTTTTGTGTTTTATATACTGTATTTGCATTATATGTGTAACTGGGGAGATTATGGGACTTTATTTTATTTATTTAATTATTATTATTATAAAATTATTATTTTTTTTTTTTACTCTCATACATTTTCCACCTTTTGGCTTGAACAAGCTATCATCCGATCATTTATTCAAGCCTCTACACTGCAATACACTTGTATTGCAGTGTATAGTGTAAGTAACTGAGCATGCTGCGCATGCTCAGTTACATACAGCTGGGTCCTGCCAGGAAGGCAGAACCCGGCGAGAAGAGTAGCCGGAAGCCTCGGGTCACTCGCCGGACTTGGGGCAGCGGCAGGAGGGATCGGATCCCCCGGTAAGCACACTGTGGGGGTCCGATCCACAGGGGACACACTTGCACGCCGCGGTCATACTTGACCGCGGCGTGTAAGGGGTTAAACACCCGGGCTCAGAGTTTTTCCAATCCCGGGTGTTAGTGCCAGGTCTGGGCTGTGATATCACAGCCCGACACCGGCACTATACTGACCCGATGTCCCGAAATCTTCTGACGTAGAAAGGCGTCGCGTCAGAAGAAGTACCCTTAATGACCGACGTAGATTCCCGATAGGGTGGTCATTAAGGGGTTAAAACTAGAGATGAGCGAACACTAAAATGCTCGGGTACTCGTTATTCGAGACGAACTTTTCCCGATGCTCGAGTGCTCGTCTCGAATAACGAACCCCATTGAAGTCAATGGGCTAGACAGCTGTATTTATATAGTAGTTTATTGTGGATTCCAGCAATAATATATGTTACCTCAGTCATCACCTTCCACCACTCCACTGGAGGATCACTTGGGAAAGGGGGAGCCGCCCAAGGCCACCAGGAAGCCAACATGGGGATTAGAACCCATGCTAGATGGAAGTGATTCACACAAGGAGCCAGTGCACCTCCAGCATGAGCCAGTTACTCAGCTACTCAAGTTCATCCCATCCTTTCATATCTTGTGCACTTTGTTCTGTGAGATGCAGCAGAAGTCAATTTCCACCACCATTGCCAGCTATGAGCTCTGCCTGGGTGGTGGATGCCTCTAGTGCAGCGGTTGTGAACACTATGGTGTAAGCTGATAGACCTGAGTTCAAGACCACCTTGTTAGTGTTTGAACAATTTAAAGTGTTCTCTTGCATGTTCTTAAAGATTTACTTCAAGAATTTTGTGAATCTCCACCTTTTGACAAGAGAAATCAATATTGTTTGCAAAAAGAACAACTTACAACACTTCCCATCCAATACTGTGCTTAGAGGGAAGGCCTTGAGGTCAGAACCCATAGAGGTCCCAAACAATCATAGATAATAATTACTAAGTCCTTTACCAACGTACTACCCGGGAACTAGGGGGTTAGCACCAATATCTTCCAAACATAACATGTTTCCACTGCTGCTGAAGTCTTGTTCACATTAGGGAGTTTAGAAACCTCAGAGTCCAGCACTAGCTTGTAGTGTGGGCTGTAAGGAGATGCTCTAGTCCTGAGTAATGGCTAAGCAGATCCAGGTTCTAATCCTTACATGTGCCTGAAAGATTGTGGTCTGTGCTTGTCTATAATGGATAGCTGGTTGTAAATGTCTTGTGGAAAAAGAAACTAAGATTCATTATGCAGCTGCCTCATACTAGACAGCTGTATTTATATAGTAGTTTATTGTGGATTCCAGCAATATATATGTTACTCAGTCATCACTTTCCACCACTCCACTGGAGGATCACTTGGGAAAGGGGGAGCTGCCCAAGGCCACCAGGAAGCCAACATGGGGATTAGAACCCATGCTAGATGGAAGTGATTCACACATGGAGCCAATGCACCTCCAGCATGAGCCAGTTGCTCAGCTACTCTGCTGCAGGCCATCTCTCATATCTTGTGCACTTTGTTCTGTGAGATGCAGCAGAAGTCAATTTCCACCACCATCATGAGCATTGAGCTCTGCCTGGGTGGTGGGTGTCTCTAGTGCAGCGATTGTGAACACTATGGTGTAAGCTGACAGACATGAGTTCAAGACCTCCTTGGTAGTGTTTGAATATGTTACAATGTTCTTAAAGATTTATTTTAAGAATTTTGTGAAGCTCCTCCTTATGACAAGGGAAATCAATATTGTTGCAAAAAGAACAACTTACAACATTTCCCTTCCAATACTGTGCTTAGAGTGAAGGCCTTGGGGTTAAAACTAGAGATGAGCGAACACTAAAATGCTCGGGTACTCGTTATTCGAGACGAACTTTTCCCGATGCTCGAGTGCTCGTCTCGAATAACGAACCCCATTGAAGTCAATGGGAGACTCGAGCATTTTTCAAGGGGACCAAGGCTCTGCACAGGGAAGCTTGGCCAAACACCTGGGAACCTCAGAAAAGGATGGAAACACCACGGAAATGGACAGGAAACAGCAGGGGCAGCATGCATGGATGCCTCTGAGGCTGCTTAATCGCACCATTATGCCAAAATTATGGGCAACAGCATGGCCATGACAGAGTGACAGAATGAAGCTAGATAGCATCTAAAACATCCAATAATTGACCCTGACACTATAGGGGACGGCATGCAGAGGCAGCGGCAGCAGGCTAGAGAGTGTCATGGCGACATACCCTAAATGGACTCAGGCTGGTCATGCTTGCGTGGGGGTTTTTTGTTTTTTTTCTCTCCCCTCCCCTTTTCCCTGGCCTCACGGAATAAGAAACAATGAGAGCTACGCTGTGATACGCAGTAGGCAAATTACGGCTTTACCTTTCTAAGTGGACCCGAGGACTTTTCTGTCAACAGCGTGAGGACCTGGAGGATATCATGAATAAAAAAGATCAGTTTCTGACCATTTGTCCTGTGGATGTACGACAGTTTGTTTGTGACCAGGGAGCCTAAACCGCGGATGAAGTGCGACAGATTGCAGACTCCTATTACCTGCCACCGGATGCCTGAAGCAAAGAGGGAAACATCCACCAAAGGTCCACCGCTTGGAAGGAAGAAGAAACAAAGCCAGGGACAACATCAAACATTCCTGTTCCAAAGTGGGTGAGAACATTACAATGAGGGCGTCTATAATCAGGGGATATGCGCAAAATGTTTAATTGTAACAACGTGGGTCATATGAGCGCGTCTGCGTGCCCGAAGAGCAGGGGTGACTGTTACTCTACAGCACGTAGTCATGCCGCATTTGGTGTATGGAGAAATTACAGAAATTGCCGATGTGGAGTGGGTGATAGCGTCACCCAGGGATTAAGAGATCAGGGGCAAGTATTCTTTATGTCGCCTGAAGTTATCACCTGAGGAATCATTCCAGGAAAGACTTTTGCCTGTTGAAGGGGAAACTGGGTTGCATGCAAGGGAGTGCCCGTTGCCAAGGTTTTATGGACTGGGGTTCTGGTTAGACGGTTCAGACAAGTGTGAGAGTGAGTGTCACAAGAAGTGCCTGTGGATGTATTGTGGGAAATGATTGGGAAAAATGACACATGTGGATGTGGCCTGTGACAACAATCATATGGAAAATGGGCAGAAGCCAAGGGGACTGGTCTGGGAGGGAGGACCGGATAGCAGAGCAAGGCTATGCCTGCTACAGAATCAGAGGTGTCCCAGTATGAGAAGATACGGGGGAGGGGGTGTGTGAACGGGCCCAGAGATAACCCTGCAGGTCAGCAGATATATGATTGCAGGGTGTGAGAGGCGGCAAGATGGAAGTCCTGAATCTGCAACTCAAAGCTCTAAGGTCCTGAGTTGTGGATTTGGATCTGGTGGAGGCATACTCAGGGACAGAGTCCCTAGAGAAGACAAGAGGGTCAAGATGTGAGTAAGGCTCAGAAGCATGGCCACAAAGATGCCTAATACTCAGGACTGGGGAGATGGGCAGGGTGTCTTGAGCAAAGTGGGACAGCGTGTACACTCGAACAGTGATGAGAGAGGGAGACTGGGGGTCCACAGTGAGGTTGGGTTCCAGGATGAGTTGTTGCCAGTGCAGTTTTGGGGGAGCGATCAGAAAGGGGGGGAGCAGGGCCTAGGGACTCTCAGGAGAGCGTTCAGGTCAGTGTCCAACTAAGCCCCTGTAGTATAAATGATAAAGAGAGGGACTCTAAGAGTGTACAGTGGGAAAACCCAAAAACACAATTTGTAACTGGGGTAACAGGTAGTCCTACACTTAACTCAGTGGCATTTCATCCAGCAGGGAGAGAGTTAACAATTTCACACTTGGAGAGAGGGGGACACAAGAACTAGTGTTTCTGCAGCACCAGCCATAAAGTCAGAAGGGGGTTCCCAGCACAGCAGTGTACAAGGACCAGGGATGATTATACTTGGCCTTCTTATACACAGGACAAAGGACCAGATGGTTGATGTGCCAAGCAATCACATCTTATGGCATGATTGTTATGGTACTGAACTTCTGCAAGGTTTATTGGTTAATTGGCTTGGGAACAATTTAAAATGTTTTGTGGTCATTCAAATTGCCAATCGTGAAAGGGGGAGGGGTGTCAAGGAGATATTAATGTGAAGTATAAGAATGGTTTTAACTACAGGGTAATTACAACTTGTTTTATTGCATAATTGAAGCATCCTATTGAGCGTCCATGATGCTTTAAATCACTGGAGCTTTAACACGCTGATAACCTCTGAACCTGAAAGGACTGTCTGTTCTCAACTCCACCCCAAAGGACATTTGGTTCTCCACTACCCCGGCCCCCCCCTGCTTCTGCATCAGGATTTGGCAACAAAGAACTGTCTTAAATATTCTGACTCTCCCCCTCATACACTTTGGCCCAATCGTGAATGACCCCTGGACTAAGTTAGAATGGGAGTTCTGAAATCGGAACAAACTGAGAGTGAAAAACCAAAATGAAATCCAGATTGGTGTTCATTCTTATTTTCAATTTTGGGGTGCTGTACAAGCTGATTGTTCCTCATTTTCTCCACCTCCGGGATCAGGAATTACTTTAAAGTTGTAAGTTTCTGTACGTTTTTTCCCTTTTTATTTTATAAACTGTATTTGGCGTGTTGTGTGTCATTTGTATTCATTTGGTTTTTATATCTTTTATAGTCAATGATCAACTATTTTTGTAATGTAAAAGCTTTTCACTGTTAATTTTCGGTCACCTGTGTGCTCTCAACTCATAGCACTGTGAAGTTCTTACGGCGGTGGTGCTGTGAATGCTAAAGGCTGAGTGTGACAAGACAACTGCTGAGAGCACAGAGTTGATGTGAGGGGGATACATTATGGGGTCCCGGGATAATGCAATAAGTGTGGCACAGCGGGCGGTCTTGGTCTGGTGCTGGAGCGTATGTAAGGTGTGATTTATGCCTCAATTTGTGTCCTGAGTGAGAGTAGGTGAGCGCAGTTTGAGTAGGCTAAATTAACGTCACGTGACGTGACGACGGCGGCGGGTCCTCGCCCGTGACACTGAGGAGTAGGATGACGACACCCAAGGAGGCGCGATATCCAATACTTACAGGATGGAGATGAGACAAACCATGAGGCGCGGAGAATATCTGAATGGGGGTGGATCAGAGCAATCTGTGGGGTGTGATCGGCATAACAGTTGAGCTTAATATAGTACTACGATTCAAGGAGTAGCTAACTAAATAATTATAATAGTCTGTTGTCTGTTATAACTGTAGTCTAAGGTTGTAGTCAGTATTTGTAGTGTGTTTCTGTTAAAATCCACAGAATGGACGCTGAGAGGATCTTTTTATTTTGTTATTACAACTTTTCTATATTTTGGTCATCTATATACTTTTAATTAAAAAGCCTTTTCTCCAAGTTTGGACTCTGCATTTCAAGGAATGACTCTTAGGTAGAGGCGGTAAGGAAAAAACCACAACATATACACTGACACATAAGTTATATGTTCCTGATGTGAAATTTAAGAAAGAAGCATGGATACATTTTTCTGTAAGATTATCATTTTACTACTTATAGGTTGTGTCAATATGCACATTTTACCTGTCATATCATGCATAAATATATTTAAATATTTAATTTAACTGTGGATGATTCAGTGCTAAGGCTACTAGGTTTGTCTTTCCTCTTCTGCGGGGCGGCACGGTGGGGGGTCACGATTTAATTTTCGCCTCAGGTGGCAAAAAGGCTAAAAAGGCAGATGGCCCCGAATAGCAGCTTTCCTAACTTTGTGACCAGCCGTCATTGTAACATCCGTAATAGGAATGGAACTTTTGTCTACTCCACCCTCTTGAAACCTCGCTACAGTGCTTTTTCCAGCTGACGAGCGCAGTAATAACAACTGGATTACTATAGAGTTACTTGTGCAAGACAGTTGGCCGCTGCCTAGGTGTGCCATTGTCCATTTCTGTTCAGGTACTACCAGGACTTCTGGCAGTCATCACTCCCACAATAATACTGCCACGGACTGTGGGGAGATTGGGGGGGTCAGGAGTCCTTAATGAGCAGCTATCCTTCACCTTCTAGTGAGGACGGTAACCGCCACCGGCAAGCAGCAGCAGGCATTGGAACAGGAACCCTATTTGCAGCAGTGTGGTGGCCTACCTGGACAGCAACTCTACACCGCAGGTGTGTATGTAGCCGCACGTTGCAGATTTCCACTAAGAATCCTGTACCTTCCTCAGCCTTTAGTGTCGGCATACAGAGGCGGTTTTTCTATGTGGGAGGGGATCTTCATTCACCCCAGGAAAACCCGCTTGTGTCCATACTGTAAGTGAGAGACTGACCCTTTTGTCAAGATGGAATCAAGGCTTGATATCACCAGGATTTCAACACACCAATGCCTTATGACATCAGCATTAGATCGACCATGACTCCTCACTCAAAACTTTGATAATAGTGACTTGGAAATGTCACCCACCATCCTGCTGCTACTGGCACATCACACACTATTATTGTGACACTGCTGTGCTTACCAGTTGCTGACACCCCGCCAAATTTTTTATTGTGCCACTCTTCTTGACCTCATTGCTGTCCACTCTTGGTACCCTCACGCTCTACACATTGTACACACTGCGCACATGTTGGCCTACCATGTTGCTGCGCACCTAAATAATGTTTCATTTGTGTCCAATCTCTGACCTCATGCCGCTGCTGACGCTGCTGCACTATGCCACCTTTGAAGATTCTCTCTTTGGCAGAGACATAATATTTCTGGGGAAATTGTATAATGGAGACTACATGTGGTGTCCTAATCTTCAAATTTAAATTAAAATTTCAACCTATCAAATTCATTGTGCCACCTGATGGCATACATGTTGCTGCAGCTCCAAATTTGTCATTGTGCCACTCTCTGACACTCGCTGCTTCTGCTTTGCTGCCACTGATACCTTTGAATTCTTTTTGGCAAAGACATATAATATTTTCAGGAATTGTAAGGATGATGCTAGTGACGCTTCTAATCTTCACATTATAAATGGAAAAATATCAACTTCAAATATATTTGCCACTAATTGTGGCCTAATGTTGCTAGCCACATAATTTGTCAATTGCCACTCTGCCGACCTGATTTCCAAATGCTTTTTCATCCTTCCACCACTCTATGACGTTGCCACTAGGTTTGGTTTTCCCCCTTTTTTCATTCGTCACAAAAATGAAAAGCTTCAGGATGGTAAAGCCAACAGCAGATCCAGAACACAGACGACATAAAGTCGCATTTTACTGGATCATCTTGTTCTGGATTCCCATCTGTTTGTTTGCGACTTTTAGCATATGATGGATTAATGTCATTGAAACGGACAAGACGATGATAAGAGAGAAGGGCAAAATGATATCGTGACGTTGCGTGTTGCAAAAATTACTGTTGACACCCTCTCCACTCTTTGCTGTTGGTACTCTGACATTGTACCCGGTTTAACAGAACAGTTCTGTCCGTCAATCTATATATCAACTTGATGTCACTGTGTAAAAGAGTGCAAATCTTTAATGTGATATGGTATCTTTGCACTCATTGATCGATTTGGTTACGGAATCTAATATTTTCGCAAAAAATCTGGCAATCACGGTTGATCAATTGTGAGGTGCAGCAAAGGGGCTCAGTAGGGCGAAGGGCGTGTCTAAACTAATATAACAAAAAGCCAGCCACTGGAGGCTGTGCTTTCAGTGCTGGCCAAGAGAAAAACATGATAGGCAGGAACAGATAGGCAGAAGCTCACTGAGCCCCCTAAAAAACCCCATTACTCGGTAACTGAAGAGTGGTGAGTTTTTCTTATGGTGTTTATTCTCATTTGTATCCTGGATGGTTAAGTCTTTCTTAAACCTTTTAGGGAAAAAGACAGGCCTCCTTAAAAAGCTACATAAAGGACTCCCACAGAGAAGTGAGAATCTGTGGTAGAAAGTTTACCATCCAATATGAAAAAAATCTTGTGCATCATGTATTGGAAAAATAATTACAGAGGATCCTCCTCATTGCTATAGTCTCTCCCATCCGTGATAGATAGAAGTCAGTGATGGTTCTAATAGAAGAAACGGGGAACTTTCAAATTCCAGAGGAGGAGGAGAGAGTAGAATAAGGGACCCGACAGTTTCTTTTGTCTAGGGAGGAAGATGCAAATATGGCACAGTACGGCCCCTTATTTGTAATGGTGAGAACACGAACATTTAGTGTAGAATTGCGTTAGAGCCACTATAACTTGAGGAGAAAAAGTAAAGTCCACATGCATTATCTGTCGCGGTTTTCCAACGTTTTCAGGGATCGCCGCCCCTGGGACATAGGTATTTGAAGGCGATTGTGTCGCAATCAGACGGCTTTTCATGTCAACAAAATTAATTCGACAGAATAGGACAAACCGTGGCATTTAACTTCAAACTCAAATTGTGTTGCCAAGCCAAGCACTTAACATGCACCCAGGAAAGCAGTGATGTCAAATGCAGGATTCGGTGTACAATTTTGTGAATCGCGCCGATCGTAAACCTCTACGGACTTGTTTACCAAGCGGACTGGGAAGTAAATGGTGCCCCTTTATGTTTGAGGGGTTGGCAGAAAGAAAGGTGTACATTCCCAACACAGACCATTTGCTTTAATTCCACGAATTGCAAAACCTGACAAAAAAAATACTTTTATTCCCAAGGCATGTTAAGACGGAAAATCCTTTTGGAAGAAAAACCCACATCCTCCACCAACAATTTCAATGCTCTATTACAAACATACCTGTTTGGTTCTCCGTCCCCTTTGAATTCCTTTAAAGACACTGGGAGCGTCTCACAGCGACCTTTTAAACACTGTGTCAGACAGCTTGTGTGGGCCCGCCTCAGTGTCCTGTGGTCTTTAAACCCGCTCTGGGGGGAGAACATACAGATTAGGAGGTACCGGGAGTTTTAAATTTAACCTTTTGTGGCTAAACTTCCAAAAGGGTGCGTCATCTTCGTGATTGCCTGGTGTTGACTGACTTTGAGACTTTCAGCTAGGTTCAATCCGCTTGTCAAACTCGTGAAGTGAGGGACCATTTGGCTTAAGACAACTGGCCTTGAGACATAGCCTTTAGGAGTAGACTTGTGGGGTAATTCCAGTGACGTAACTTTCTTAGTCCCATTCCTGAGATGACCTGCTAAAGGCTGGGACGGAACAGAAAAAAAGTTTTTCCTTACTCTATGCACAAGCCCGATCCTTTCGGCCTTTCGGAGAAACGGTCCAGAGAGAGGGAAGGATTTTATCTAAGGCCATTCTTCTTCCAGCACACCTCAGAAAAATAGAGGTTCCTGTTTAACCAACACAAGACACCCAATCATATTCACAGTCACAATGACGTGAGGCCCAGGTGAGGAGTGACGTAGGATCCCGCTTCTATTCATGTCTGGCGAACACATAATAAACGCAATGACTCTCAGGTCAATGATTACAATGTTGCCAACAGGGACAATGGAGTAACAATGATGTCAAAGATCAGATGTCAGACGCTTTACTATCATGTACTATTTGTATCCAGAATACCAATAAAATACCTAAGATTGCTGTTCGATAGAACAGAAAGTCTTTCTTTTCCAGTACAGTAGCACTCCCTTTCGCATAGCTATAGTTCCAAGGAATATTCAAAGATGGTCTCAGAAATGGCAGCCTTTTTAAAAGGAATTCAGGGCCTTTTTATATCCCTACTTAGCACGATTTCCTCTGTGTGGGGTCCCTCAGAAAAGCCTGAAAGGACTAGTGTGTCATGGTTTGCACGAATTTAAGATATACTTGGGTGAATACTAATGGGGAAAAGCCAGCACAAACCCCTTCCTTCAAAAAGTTTTCCTTGGGTACTCTTAGATTCCCAATGCCAAAGTGTTCTTCTTTTTTCTGTTCTTCCACTGAGATACAGGAAAAGATAAAAGGGGAAGCCTAACCAGGTTTAAAATACCCCCCCCCACCCAAATTTCTATCCAGGGGGACTCATTGTCCCTTCTTGGGAGGTTTTGGTAGCTACCATCCCAGCGGTACCCGTGCAGTAGTTGTCATCAAGGGTGCTGCAGGGGATTTTTTTCTGCTCCCTTCGCGGGACAAAACTCTAGCCATACCTAGCATTGTTGATAGAAATCCCGGTGCTCTTGCTAGAATGCCTAGATGGTGGTTTAATACTCTCAACAAATTGAGAATAGTCTCCCTGGGGTCAATATTCAGGAGGAAAGTCTCAACACAGATGCCACCCCTGGGAATGGGGGGCTCAAATGGAGGGCAAGACCTTTTCAAGCTGCAGGACCCGTTTAAAGCTCAGCTATCCTTCACAAAACAGAAGTATTTTTGGCATCCTAAGAATTACAAGGCACGCTCACATGCTAAAAATTAGAGGCGGTTTCAGTCAGTCAACAGACAGCAACCACGCAATAGCCACATAAAAACACACAGAGTTACAAGGGCGCCACACACCTATGGAGATTGTCTCCAGGATTTTTTTGTTGGCAGAAAAACACCTAATCTTTAACAATTTCATAAAGGTCGAATGTACAGCAGATTTTTCACAGAACAACCAGAACAGTCTCATCATGATATGACTGGGGGCTCTCCGCAATAGATCTCTTTGTCCAAAAAAAATCGAAAGGTTGGAAACGATTCTTCTCTCTTGGATTACAGGGGATACCCCTTAGCAAAACTGGGTCATCACATCTGCTTATGCCTTTCCCTCTGTTCTGATTCCAAGAATTTGGGCAAAGTACAAAATGGGAAGCATGAGAGTCATCCCTCATTGCTCCCTTCTGACCACAGACCGCGTCCTGTGTTTTCAAGCCTCAATGTGTCTATAGCAGATCCATGATCCTTACCGAGAGGAAAGGACTTGTTATACCACAGGTCCTATTTATCATGCAGAGGTGTAGGGCTCATTCACTCTCACACGGCATGGCCTAATAAAAGGCTGATTCCTAGCAAAAAAGGCCTTTTGCTAAGGTAATCACCACCCTTCAAAATAGCAGAAAGGTATCACATATAAGATGTACGTATAACATGGAAGGCTTTTTTAAGATCATTGTGGGCCATAAAACATGAAATGGATAACCCACATTTCGTTGTGTCATCTAAATTTTGCACGTAGGCCTTTGTAAAGCATAAAACCGGCCACTTGAAGTTCAAGTGGTCGCTTAGCAGTCCTTATTGACCAGGACATAGCCAGTCATCTTGGATAGCTAGTTCATCAAGGCTTCTTAGATCGTCTGCCTTTCACCTACCTTTGAACCTATAGATTAAGCTTTTCTCCTAAAGCTACTATCTAAAAACGGCATTGTTCTAATAGATCATTACTTTGGCAGAGGGTGGAAAGTGGAGGCTGCACTGTTGAGATAGTCCGATTATTTTTACTACTGGCTTCAATATAGGATTATTTAAAACCTGCACCCGTAAACAATTCTCAATGTTTCATAGGCCAAAGAGGTAGTTTCCTCTTTTTTACAAATCAAAAAACAGAGAGTAAAAATTTCAAACCTTGATGTTAGATGCCTCATTCTCCAGGACTTCGCAGTGTCCAAATCACGGCAGAAGACAGATTGGGGCTGCATTTTACTAGGGTCTGCAGAACACAATTCACAATACCACCGGTTAGGTAGAACCAGGCAGACTCAGTGGGGAAGCTACAGATGCAGGATACTCGGAGGACGCTGTTGGTAAATAACCGGTCTTCAATTTCGTCGGGACCATTCGGGATCGGGGATGCGACAGACAGAAACAGTAAGTAAATTTGCCCATGGTTTCCTGAAAGAGAACAACAAAACTAAGGGGACCAAGACCTCTTCTAAAACCCATCCAATGGATGAGGATTAGGCTAACTGCCATTGGCGCTACGGAAGACATCGAGAGTCTCGTCCACAGAAAAACTATCCGTGCCCATTTTACTACCCGAGCACTAGGGGCAACCATCTGGGCACGAAATTAGACATGCCTCATAGACCAAAATTTGTCAGGTCATGCTGGTCTACCCCCAACTTCTTTAAAAACACTCGGTTAGATGTGCGGTTCTCTACACTCTATTACTCCTCCCTAAAGTATTTATTCGGAAAATTGCTCTGGTTGGTGGCCATCGTGGTGCTGGGGAAATAGGTAGTTATCACCGGTTAAGATGTTCCCTCAAACACGACGGGAAACTGGTATATTTCCTCCCTGGTGTTTCTTTCCTACTTTTTGTTCTGTAGGTAGTTAATGAAGTGGCAAACAAAAAATAAAATATTATAGTATACTATTGTAGGGGTCAGCGCACTGGTGTGAGAATGCCAAAGCAGTTCCAGAGAAGCGAGTCCATTTTATGTCAAACACTGGTTTGAATTGCCAGTCTATATTTCAGTTTGTGGTTACAAGTCCAACTTGTCAGGCCTAATGAACAGAAATAAAGACAAAACAAAGACCTGCCTGTCTAGGGCCTAGCAAATACAATAGCTTTTTTTTCCTTCTAGTAAGGAGTACACAAACAACCCAATGGCATCTTACCTACCTCGAGGCTGTTCATCACACACGCATAAAACTCCTAGCCTTTTTCAGAGAGGAGAGCTTAATGATGCAGCTCGGGTTCTTAAAGCCTGCGTCCAGGTGGGGGCAAAGGCTCCAGTTACATAGCCCCAGATCTGGATTGAATATCATGGCATCCCTTTATACAAGCAGAGGAGAAAACCTTCGCTGGAAATAGATGCCATTGCAGGACATTTCCAGCCACTTCTTTACCATATATATATTCACTAGTATCATAATTATACGGTTAAAAAAAAAAAAGACACTTCCATCACAGCTCAACCCAATAGAAGGCTAGGGCTTGCATGAGACAGGATTGAGGGAAACAAATTAGATAAACATAACCATCAATGTTATTTAGATGTGTAAAAAAGGCTTCTAGACCCTTCTTGAAGCTCTCTGCTGTCCCTTGCGTGTGACAGGCGCCTGAGGCAGGCTATTCACACGATTGACAGTTCTTATACGAAGTAAAAAGCCCTGACCTCTGGTGAATTAAAAGCCCTTGATTTCTCCCAAACGGAGACTGTGCCCCTCGTCTTTTGATTTGATTAATCTGAAACAACTTGACCACCAATTTTTGTATGACCATTCATATATTTAAATAAATTAATCATGTTCCCTCGAAGTCATCTCCTTTTCAGAAATAAAGATACTAGTTTTTTAACTTTCCTCTAAATCAGACCCTCCATAACCCCTTATCATTTTTTGTGGCTCTACTTGTTAAAAAACCTCTACCAGTTCCAGGGCATCCCTTTATGGACTAGTGCCAGAACCATGCCCGTGTACGTGGGTAATATTACATACAATCCTATCCCGAGAGTCCCTACCACTTTGAGTGCATGACAAGATCCTACTGGCTTAGAGGCCAGCTGATTGACATTGCAGCTGTATTCAATTATGATGATACTAGTACCCCCCCAGGTCCTTTTCAACAAGAGGACTCTCCCAGATTGTACCCCTCCAAAGGACTATTTTGTTTTGATTATAGCCCCCAGGGTGCATAATCTTACATTTATCCAATTGAACTCATTTGCCAATGGATGACCAAACATTCATTTGTCCAAGTACACCCTCAGCCTATGAACATCCTTTATAGACGTATTGCAATCCACACATGGTGTCATCTGCAAAAATAGAACAGTGCTATTAATTCCTACCTCTACCCATAATACCTTAATAAATAGTATAAATAATGTAGTGCGGCCAAGCCACAGAACCCTGGGGTCACCACTTTATAACTGTGGACCATTCCAAGGTAGGAATCTCATTAACACACAACTACTCTGATACGATCCTCGCAACCGTTATCAATCCAATGTGCAAATGATTTCTGCCAAACAATAGACTATTTGACCATCAGGCAGCTCGATGAGGGACACGTGAACAAATGCCTTTGCAAAGTCAAGACAACAATATACACAGGCAGTCCACATCCGCATTGCATCTGCTCACCTCTTCATAGAAGCAAATCAGGTAGTTGACAACTTCTATTCTTAGTAAACCCAATGCCTGGCTGTCATTAGTATACTATTGATGTCACATACTCCGTATATACAAAACTAAAATTATCAACAACAGAACAAAAGTAAACAATAATATCCAAGATATTCTTCTTATGTCAAACCCACTCCATAAATCATTTTACCCAATCCAAGAACACAAAGAATTGTGAACTGCGTTCTTCTACATTAAACTCCCAAAGAGAAAATCCTGAAAAATTAAATTTTTTATTTGAAAATAGTTTAAAAAATAGACTTAATTACAACATGTTGTAGTACCCACAAAAAATCCTTTAAAATCATTCCTGAAGGGTCCATATATCATCAGTATAACACTAAACTTCATAGCTGCCTATAAGGCATCCATACGGTTGCATGTCACTTGTTTCTATAAAAAATACAGAATGAAGTGCAAAAAATAGTACATAGCCTATCATTTTAAAGTGCCAGGGTATGTCAAAATTAATCCATGGTTTCAAAAAGGTGGCAAAGATTGTAATCAAAACAACTTTCAAGTGATTATTTTCTCGGGTTTTTTTTTTTTTTTTTGTTATCTTAGTTGTTTTTTTTCCAAAGTCCACCATGTCCAGTTCAGGTTTAACCATGGTTTTAAGTTTAAGATGAGCGAGCACTAAAATGCTCAGGTGCTCGTTCATTCGAGCAAAACTTTTCCCGATGCTTCGCGCATTTTTCAAGGGGACCAAGGCTCTGCACCGGGAAGCCCTGTAGCCACAAACACCGAACCACAGAATGGACGGAAAAAATGCAGGGGCAGCATGCATGGATGCCCGCTGAGGACTGCTTTAATAATGTCACTTATGCAAATATGGAGGCAACAGCATGGCCATGACAGTGACAAATGAGGCTAAGATAGATCTAAAACATGCATAATTGACCCTGTCACTCTATAGGGGATGGCATCGAGGCAAAGAGCAGGCTAAGAGTGTCATGGCGAATACCTAAATGGACTCAGGCTTCAAACCAAGGGGGGCAGAAGGAGGAAGAAAGGAGGGGGGAAGCAAGAGAGCGGGGAAAGAGGTTGGGACGGAGGGGACAAAGGGGACGGGGGGGAGGGGTAGAGGGAGGCGAGGTAGGGGGGGGAACGATATGGGGGGGGGTGGGGTGGGGGGGGTGGAGGGGAGGGAGGAGGCGGAGAAGGGGAGGAGGAGAAGGAACAGGGGGAGGGAGGGGCAAGAGGGGAGAGAGGGAGTAGGGAAATCGTGTTAAGTTAGGGTTGGTGTATTTAAGGCATAGGAGTGTTAGGGGTTGTATGTGATGTAGTGTATGTGTTATGAAGGAAGTTACATAGGTATTATAAATATGTGTTGTATGTCTTATGTGCATTATTTTATTTTTAGATGTATGAGTTTTTAAGTATATATTAAATTTTGATATTTATGTTATTATGTAATGTATTATGATTATTTTATATATTGTTTTATAGAATCATAAATATTTTTATTTAATTTGATTTTTAATATTTTAGATTTAGTAGATAACACAGCATTGGTGGCGACATAGTGACCAAGTTCCATAAACGTTATGGTGAAACCCCCGAAAAATGAGCCGGAACAGATTGTTTGATAGGGGACGAATGGGAGGCACAGCCATGGAAACGACTTCCATGATTTAAGAGCGGACACAGTAAGGGCATCCTATGTACTGCTATGGATGGACAAAACTTCATGGCTCCAGCATGGCAAGCGACAGATGGGCCGAGTTAAGTTCCACTATGTATCTGGTTGAAACACACCACTGGAAAATTATTGCCGGACCACAGCTCGTTTTTGATGAAGGGGACACGGTATGGAGGGGCGTGAAGTAGTTAGTAGATTAAGTGCTGCAGTTAAAAAACTATGTTCGTTAGATCTTGGGATGGAGCTGGAGCTCCCGCGGCCCAGGCGAGCTTTCGCACAATCCAAGCCCCGCCTCGGCTACTCCCCAAAATGACTTTACAGAGACTTTGGATGTTAAGATTGCAAGAGTTAGTAGTGTTCTTATAAGTTTGGCATATGGTGGGGGTGAGGGGAATGTCAAAAGTGCGCAAGAAGGCATGAAATGATAAATACTCGGGTTAAATTCGATAAAAGTTTGCCCAGTATATTTTGTGTGATAGACAAGCAGGGTTGGCGACCACAGTTTAACAAGTTGTGAGTGAAGACGAAAGCCATTGAAAACAACCCAAATTCTATGCGCTGAACGCTCGTTTGTAAAGGGGATACGCTGTCATCGGCACAGGGTAAGGCAAAATTTGAGCAAGAAAAGAGATGATTGTTGAGCTGGGACCGAAGTGAGGGTCGAGCTCCTAAGGAAGGGACGTCAGTGGTGGCTGAAATCGGCGTGCAATGGAGGACAATTTAATTTGTATAGGTGCCTGTGTGTGGCTAGTCCAAAAGAGTTTTTCAAACCAGAGGAGCAGGAGTGGTCAACGAAAAATTTAAATAGATGGAGGCTTGTATGTGGCACTCCCAAAAATTACGTTTAAAAGAGGACAGGGCGGGTACAGGTGAGCCGCTCCAGGAAAATTAACAATACATAGTAGGATACTATAGCTAGAGCCAGTTAGCCCTTGCCAAACAAATAGCAGTTTACATTGTTTAGTGTCCAAGCAGAGAGAGAGAGAAGCGGGAACAATGTAGAGAGAGAGGCGTAGCATCAGTATTCAGGTAAGCTATTTACCTTCGACAGCTGATGCCGAGAATGGAAACTCCGCTGAGACACAATCCAGGATTATGTTCATCTTGATAGCGTCACGCCCAGTGTACAGCCTGTGTCGACGCACAGGCTGTGTAGCCTTATCACTGTGATGACTGCGACATCGCACTGAAATAACCTCGCTTCGGACAAAAACGTTACGCAAGGCCAGGCAAGAACTTCCCAAGGCGCTACTAACGCCGAGTTCGTGCCCACAATGTCCAGCTATTGTGAAAACCCCAGTAGTGTAGGGAGCTGGTGATCATTTCGGATGATGGTATTTGAGTCGCTACGTACTCCTCACCATCTTTCTGGTAAAAGATCAGCCTTCTCTGCAAAGACTGGGGGACAGGTGACGTGTCTTGCTGGGGTGGGGGTGCACATTAAAACTGGCAAAGGGCTTGTAAAGCTACCCCTGCCAGGGCTGGACAAGCTGCCTCCACGCCTACTCTCCCTCGCTTACTTGTCCCGCACAAGTACGCCCTCTGTCCGCTAGCACTGTCAGCAAGGGAATCTTGACTGTTTCAGCTTGTGCACAGGGCCTGCTGTTTTATGCATTCTCACCACTCCCTTTCCTCTCCAGGGATGAGAGGGTAAAAATTTTGCTTTGTACCCGATGGGTCCAGGAGAAGTGATACCAGTAATCGGTTGCTGAATAAATTCTTTGAATGCGAGGGTCACAGGATAGGCAGCCTAGCATGCAATTCTGCAATATGCACAGACTTCCCTCACTGGCCTGACTGTCATTTCCCCTCCTCCAACTCCTTTTTTTCTGCCCCATACACGCTGCTGAACAGTGAAGGACTCGGCAACAATCGGCCCTCTTTCGTCTCGCCAAACATTCTCCTCCTCTTCCTCCTCATTTCCTTTCCTCCCTCCGGGATATGAACTGAGAAGAAAACAGACAGAGGGTGCCTGTGGTATCAAACAGCGGAATCTTTCTACCCCCGTCTCTTGTGAACGAGGCGCAAAGCTTCTGACCTTCATGCTAACCAGAGCGTATTTTCAAACGCCAAGCAGGGATGGTTGAGGCTGATGATGGCCGGCATCGCCACTGAACATCTTGTTCTGTTGACCTCCTCAAAGTTCACTCAGAACCTGAAAGATATCAGACATTCCACGTCCACTCCTCATTGTAGACTTGTAGGAAGCTGACTGACCTGAATACCAGTTGTGGAAGTTGACTATGGCCAGTCTACAATCGTATGAGCTGCTGGGGTAAACTGGATAACATGTTAATGTTGAATTCCACTCGTGGGGACGTCGACACACAACAGTCGGTGAGCGGGAGTTGGAGGCGGCGTTGAGAGTGGCAGCATCTGTGCTGGACTTCCGAAATGCGCACAGATGCGGCCGCACCTTCGTGAGAAATCCGAAGATTGGCTGTATGTCTGAGGAACCGCGGAAAAATATCAGATTGAACACATGGGCCGTGCATGGCACATGTTGTCAGTCTTGCCGGAGTTGGCAGAGCCGCACCAGGTGTACGGCCGTTGTCACACACAACCATGCCTGGCTTCAGGTTCAGCGGTGCCAGCCACAGATCAGTCTGCGCCGTGATGCCCTGTAATAGCTCTTGGGCGGTGTGCCTTTTTTCGTCTAGGCTCTGCAGTTTGAGCACCTCCTGCTGTCGCTTAGCGATGGCACTGCTGTTGTGCCTAGAGCTACCGACTCATGGCGCCATCCCCACGGATGGTAATTCGGAGGAGGAGGTGGAGGTGGAGGAGGGGTGGGAGAAGGAGGAGGCATAGTAGGCCTGAGAGACCTAGACCGAGGCACTCGTCCACGTGTCCGTGGTCAGGTGGACCTTGTCAGAAACGGCGCTGCTCAGGGCATGGATGATGTTGTCTGACACGTGCTTGTGCAGGGCTGGGACGGCACATTGGGAAAAATAGTGGTGGCTGGGGACCGAATACCAAGGGGCAGCCGCCGCCATGAGGTTTCGAAAGGCCTCGGTCTCTACCAGCCTATAGGGCAGCATCTCCAGGCTAAGCAGTTTGGAGATGTGGACGTTGAGGGCATGGGCGTGTGGGTGGGTTGCACTATACTTCCTTTTGCGCTCCAGTGTCTGGGGTATGGAGAGCTGAACGCTGGTGGATGCTGTGGAGGTTCGCGGAGGCGAAGATGGAGTTTTCACACGGGAGGTGTTTGGGCCGGGGTCCTGGGCAGGGGGCTGACTAGCAGATGACACAGGGGAAGGAGCAGTGGTGGGCCCGGCCGGAGGTGAACGGTGCCATTGAGTGGGTTGTTTAGCATTCATATGCCTGCGCATACTGGTGGTAGTTAAGCTAGTAGTGGTGGAACCCCTGCTGATCCTGGTTTGGCACAGGTTGCACACCACAGTCCGTCGGTCATCCGGTGTTTCTTTAAAGAACCTCCAGACTTCTGAAATTCTAGCCCTCGCCACGGGAGCTTGACTACGTGAAACATTTGGTGCTGTTGCACCAGCTCTGGCCCTGCCTCTCCATCTGGCGCCACCACTGCCTCTTCCAACCTGTTCTGGTATAGGACTCGCCTCCGTCTCAGAAGCACTGTGTTCACCCGGCCTATCAACCCAGCTTGGTTGTCACCTCATCGTCCTCTGATCCCTCAGTCTGCTCCCCCCTCGGACTTCCTGCCCTGACAACAACTTCACCACTGTCTGACAACCGTGTCTCCTCATCGTCCGACACCTCTTTACACACTTCTTCTACTACGTCAATAATGTCATCATCACCCACAGACTGCGACCGGTGGAAATCCTGGGCATCGGAAAACAGCTCAGCAGCAACCGGACAAGTGGTTTGTGACTCTGGGAAGGGTCCAGAAAACAGTTCCTCAGAGTATGCCGGTTCAAATGCCAAATTTTCCTGGGAGGGGGCAGACTGGGGGGAAGGAGGCTGAGGTGGAGGAGTGCTGATTTCAGTGACATGGGTGGACTGCGTGGAAGACTGACTGGTGGACAAATGGCTAGAAGCATTGTCCGCAATCCACGACATCACCTGTTCACACTGTTCTGGCCTCAACAGTGCTCTACCACGAGTCCCAGTAACTTGAGACATGAACCTAGGGAGTGTAGCTCTGCGGCGTTCCCCTGCTCCCTCATCAGCAGGTGGTGTCTCACCCTACCCAGGACCACGGCCTCTGACCCCTGCAGTAGTTGGACGCCCACGTCCACGCCCTCGTCCTCTACCCCTAGCCCTCGGGTTAAACATTTTCAAAATTAAAGTGTAAACTGTCAATTTTTTTAGTTTTTTGTTTTTTTTGTGTGTGTGGTTTTTTTTAAACAAAACGATTCTATCCTATTGCTATGGCTAGTTTCTAACCTACACTGACAGCACACAACTGGATTTTGTGCTGTGCCTGATGACTGAGTTATAAAAAAAAAATAAACGTAAAAAAAATAAATGAGCAGACTGTGCCTAATTCAAATCAAACCCCTAATAAATTGTCCCACTTCGGTGTTTGAGGTGGATATGTGTGTCACTAAGAACTAAACACAACGGTCGCAAGTCTCCCTGCAAATTCCTCACAATATGGTACTAGCTGCACTACTAGTGCCAGCAAGCCCAGCCACAAGCAAACAAAAATAAAAGTAAAATATAACGCTATTGTAGGCGTAAGTAAGCCGTTGGGGTTCTCCTATGGCTATTTTCAAGCCTACACTGAAAGCACACTGCTTTGCCTGATGACTTTGAGTTATAAAAATAAATAAACGTAAAAAAAAATAAATGAACAGACTCTGCCTAATTCTAATCAAACCCCTAATAAATTGTCCCACTTCGGTGTTTAAGGTGGATATGTGTGTCACTAAGAACTAAACACAACGGTCGCAAGTCTCCCTGCAAATTCCTCACAATATGGTACTAGCTGCACTACTAGTGCCAGCAAGCCCAGCCACAAGCAAATAAAAAAAAATATATAACATTATTGTAGCCCTAAGAAGGGCTGTTGGGTTCTTGTAGAATCACTCCTGCCTAACACTATTCTAATAGAACACCCTAACGCTTTCCCTGACCAGCAGCAGCTCTCTCGCTAGCGGCATGCAGACAGAGAATGATCCGAGCAGCACGGGCAGGGGCTAGTCTATTCCAGGGTCACCTGGCTGGTACAAATCCAAAAATGGAAAGGACAAAGTATCTCTATCCAGAACTTCCCTTGTATAATGTGAACATCACTAAAATCTACTAAATATTGATGGTATTATCAGCGATGGTAGATATCAGCTATAACCTGTGTGGCTATAGTAATTTTAGTCATTTTTGTTTTCCCACCCTGAAATACATATTTTGATATTCCCTACCCAGAATCTCCAGTGGAGGATGCAGAGCCTTTAAGGCTCCTTCTGCTTGAACAGGTAGTGTTCAAAGACAATCTTGATAAAAAAAAATTCCTTCCATCCTGACCCATGTCAATGGCCTTTCACTTAGCAAAATGGTGTGCTGATGAAACGTAATAACACTGAAACAGTGCTACTTACAGTTTAGAGTCTATTCCTGTTTGGCTATTATCCCACATGATACCACTGGACTTCTTGAAAGAAAAACATGCTAGTAAGCGGAAGCATTGTTTTCATTTTTGACCCGGAAACTGTTATTTGCATTTTCCTTACCAATAATCCCCAGCGTGGCTTTTTAGGCTCTGTAAGCCTGAAAAGGTGGACTGCAAAGGCAATCTCCCTAAGTACAAAAATGATCTCCCTGACTTATATCCATCGCCTCTTACATAGTCAAACCAGCATATTATACAATACTTAATATACAGAAAAAAACTATTCTGAACATTAATGCTCAAGAAGAAGTGAGGTTTTATTGCAACTATGTACAATGTGTAAAACTTCACTTCTTTTTGAGCATTATTACAGTGTGCTTAGATTTGTATTTTCACTACTATACATATTTGCATACTTTCCAAGGCAACCGCCATGTAGAGGAACACAAGAAGTTATTAGTTATACTGTACTAAAGAGATGTAATAACATTAAAACAATGCTGTCTACAGCTATGTGTCTTAAAGCGAACCTGTAACCAGCAATTCCATTTTCGCTGGGGACAGCAGTGTGTGGTGAGTCCCTGGTGAGGGGCATCTGCAGCCTGTATGTGTCTGTGTCAGTCTCCTCTCCGCTACACTTGTGCAGCTCCCTCACCTTGGAAAACATATCTGCATATTCCTTATTCAAAATCCCAAGAGCAGTATGTATGAGCTTTAACACTCTGTGGGGGCATCAATTAGGCCTTACATGCCTTGTATGTTATCTGTCAAAGTTTTCCTTTTCAACCCTGGAATAATTTTTGATATTCCTTACCCATTATCGAACTTGAAAACTTTGGACTTACTGTTTTGTATATGTGATCCTTACTTATGGCATGTACACTTATGTATACCTCTTTTTTATTTAAAAAAAATATATAAATCTTTATTTATATACTGCCAAGATATTCTACAGTTATTTACAGTTATTTATTATTGGGCCCAGAAACAAAAAGTAGGGTGTAACAGAGCCTGGCCAGGTGAAACAATAGGATTGAGAGCCATGCTTGCAAGAGATAGCAATCTGTGCTTTATAGAACAACAATACTTTTCTTTTAGGAAGCTTCACATGAAAAATCTGTGTACAACATGATACATGTTTTCATTAACATAGGAGGGCAGCATGGTGGTTTAGTGGTTAGCACTACAGCCTTGCTGCGCTGGGGTCCTAAGTTCAAGTCCCACCCAGGTCAACATCTGCAAAGATTTCCTCCAACACTCCAAAAACATACTGATAGGTTGATTAGATTGTGAGCCCCATGGGGGCAGGGACTGGTTTGGCAAGCTCTGTGCAGTACTGCATAATCTGTGTGCAGTATATAAAATAAAGAATTATAGGAACCTATAGGTGATAATTGCCACTTTTTAAACTGGGAAATCCTTCCAACATGTACTTCTGATTCACATTCAATGTGAATAGAGCCTTAAAGGTATTTATTCATTTCTTTGGCAATGTAAGGTTAATAATTATGGTAATAAGATGTTTGAATTACATATGATGCCATCTTATCTTGAAAAATCTAACTGACTAGACATATGCCAAGAAATAGCCCAAAGGTAATGATGAAAAGGTCATTCAATGCTGTTAAAATTTGTGTTTGAAAGGGTGTCATATAGTTTAGTGTCCCTGAGCTGGATTATGACTATAGGCTATAAAACATCTTGAAGGAAATGGGCAACTCAAAATGTCACTCCTTAAGGAGACAAAGTTACAGAGGATGCAAAATAATCAGAAGTGATATTTTGGGACATTTATAGAAATCGTTCTTGGCCTGATCTTTGTTTATTAGGATGCATTAATATCTCACTAGCATACTGATGCCATTGATATCTTTGTGCAGACACAGTTTTACAGAAAGTAAAGTACATAAAGTACAGTAATGAGACCTGACGAGGATGTTGCTTTTGTAAGGAATTAATAATGATACATTCAGTCATTGTGAACCTCCACATAAAGCTGGAGAATTTGAAGAAGTATATTAATTTGTATATGTTTGAAGAGTTGAAGAGCTCTATAGTAAGATTTTCATAAATATAACCTGAGGGAAACTGTGTATTGAGGATACAAATCAGCAATCAAATTCTTATAGAGGGAACCTGTCATCAGGAATGTGATTTGTAGCTGGTGACTGGTTTCAATAAGCTATGCTTTGCCGATCCCTCACCCCCTACCACTTCCTGTCATGTGCTTCGAGCAGTCAGGGGAGGGAGTGGGATGGTGTGGAGGAAAGGAAGAATGCTTGAGGCACAGGCACACATAGGCTGCAGCTGCTCTCCACCCAGGACTCACCACACGCTGCTGCCAGGGAGCCAGGTAATGTAAGATAAACTATTATAAATAAATGAAATGATTCAGAATGCTGACAGACATTTTTAAAATCAGCATAGTATAGGCTACTGGAGCCTGTCACAATGGCCCATGAAACATTCTTAATATAGTTAAAATAAAGGTAACCACAATATGCTTTCATATACTACTTATACACTAAAATTTTCTACAACTTTCTTTCCAAGTGCTGACATTGAGATCTAAAGTTAACAAATAGGTATGTTCATTGGTTCGAAGGTCCTGTGATTAGAACCCAAGGACCAAACACTATCTGCTATTACAGTGTATGTATACAGGCAATCCCCTACTTCAGAACAACCGACTTACAGATGACCCCTAGTTACAAACGGCCCTCTGGATGTTGTTAATTTACTGTACTTTAGCCTTAGACCGGTTCCACACTTGCAAGCATGTCAGTTCACTCCCGGCATGCAGTGTTCGGGTCGTGCGTTCCCGGCAGCATGCGTTGTGAGTGTGATGCGAGTTCATCGCATCACACTCGCAAGTGTGGAACGGGCCATAGACTACAATAAACAGGTATAGCAGTTATTATAGGTGTCTGCACTTAAGATTTATTGTTATGACAATCCAACATTTTTAAAATCCAATTGTCCCAGAAATCAAAAAAAATTGTCAGGGGTTATAATTATAAAATATGCAGATCCGACTTACATACTAATTCAACTTAACCCCTTCCCGCTCGCCGGGTCCCGGTGCATGGAGAGGGCTCGCGGGCTGAGCCCTCTCCATAGCCGGTAAGTCTTTGCTGCATATTGCAGCAAAGGCTTACCGGTAACACCTGCGATCGGTAGTAGCACCGATCGTGGGTGTTTTCACCTCGATCGCCACCGGCAGTGCTGCCGGCGGCTTAAAAAAGATGGCGGCGCCCATGCGGATGACGTCACAGGGAGCGGCGATCCGTCGCCATGGTAGTATCGGGAGTTCCGAATACCCGAGGCTACTTCGTTTTAACCCATGCATTACAATGTGCTAATTGCACATTGTAATGACTGGGGAGTAAAATCCACATATACTGCCATACAGTAGTATGGCAGTATATGATAGGATGAATCAAACTACCTAGAGTTAGAGTACCCTAGGGAGTCTGAAAAATCGTAAAAGTAAAAATAAAAAAATGATTTAAAAAAACCTAAAAATTCAAATCACCCCCCTTTCCCTAGAACTGATATAAATATAAATAAACAGTAAAAATCACAAACACATTAGGTATCGCCGCGTCTGAAAATGTCCGATCTATCAAAATATAATAACAGTTTTTCACTGCGTTTAACCTCGTAATGGAAAATAGCGTCCAAAGTCGAAAATGTCATTTTTTTGCCATTTTGA
>CM033644.1:59754243-59800542 GCA_019512145.1 Engystomops pustulosus
GTGAAGTATTAATATTCCATGGGGGTTCCTGGGAAGGGGAAAAAAAATCCACATGCAGTTGTAAGATGGTGGAAAAACCACATTTGTGACGTTTTCCTCTGTGGGCTTTGGATTTTAATCTTTCACCTCTGCGTCCCAAATGACGGTCTTCTTATTCTTTTTTGTGGTCGGTACAATCACGTGGATACCAATTTGCATAGGTTTTATAATTTCATACATTTAAAACATTAAAACATCCTGCTACAAAATAATTTTTTTAATTTGCCATCTCTTCTGGTGCCAAAACGTTTTCCTTACTTTGGTGTACGGAGCCTGTTCGTAGTGTCATTTTTTGCGAATTTTGATGCGTTTTCATTACTAATTTTTGGGACTGTGGAACCTTGTTAAATCACTTTTTATAAAGTTTTTTTATTTTCAAAATGGCAAAAAAATGGCATTTTCGACTTTGGACGCTATTTCCATTACGAGGTTAAAAGCCAGTGAAAAACTGTTATTATATTTGATTAGATCGGACATTTTCAGACGCGGGATACTAATGTGTTTTGTGATTTTTACTGTTTATTTTATTTATATCAGTTTCTAGGGAAAGGGGGTGGTGATTTGAATTTTTAGGTTTTTTAAAATCATTTTTTATTTTTACTTTATATTTTTCAGACTCCTAGGGTCTCTAACTCTAGGTAGTTTGATTCATCCTATCATACTACTGCCATACTACTGTATGGCAGTATATGTGGATTTTACTCCCCAGTCATTTTACAATGTGCAATTAGCACATTGTAATGCATGGTTGTTAAACAGAGAGTAGCCTCGGGTATCGTAACTTCCGCGATACTACCATGGCGGACGGATCGCCGCTCCCCTGTGACGTCATCCGCATAGGCGCGCCCATGCTTTTGAAAGCCGCGGCAGCACTGCGGTGGCGATCGAGGTGAAAACACCCACGATCGGGTGTCTACCGATCGGGTGTTACCGGTAAGCCTTTGCTGCAATATGCACAAAGACTTACCGGCTTATGGAGAGGGCCCTCAGCCCGAGCCCTCTCCATGCACCGGGATCCCGGCGCCGGGAAGGGGTTAAGTTGAATTAGTATGTAAGTCGATCTGCATCATTTTATAATTATAACCCCTGACAATTTTTTTTGATTTCTGGGACACATTGGATTTAAAAAATGTTGGATGTCATAACAATAAATCTTAAGTGCAGACACCTATAAATAACTGCTATAACCTGTTTATTGTAGTTCTATAGGCCCGTCCACACTTTGCGTGTGATGCGATAACTCGATCACAATCACAACGCATGCTGCCCGTGAAACGCAACACCCGAAAACACTGCCTGCCGGGATTGGAATATGCAGAAAATAAGCCATAACACAGTTCTTTATGTGGAAAAATAAAAAAGTTATAGATTTTTGAAGTTGGTGAGTGAAAAATGGAAGTGAAAAAACTAAAAAAGGCCAAGTCATTAAGGGGTTAAGAACAAACCCATTTAATGCTATTTACGTAATAACCAATATTGACAGTGTTTCCTCATGTCCTCGCTTTTCACAAGTGGCAAGTGATTTTTGTGCAATCTATTATAATACGTAATAGCAACCAGACCTGCCAGGCACAGCTGTGGGGATTGTACAATAGGCTACCTAAGGGGAAATCAAGTTCCAAGGTTTTAAGACCACATGGAGAGACTAACAGTTCAATATATGGTGCAATTCATAATACATTAGATGCAGTAGACTCATGCTGTATTGGAAATGAAAAACACAAGAAGTAAATGAAGTTTCAGCTGATGTCATGCAGCGGACTGCGATCTATTCATCGTCGGGCCTGAGAACCTGGCCCCGGTAGGCCCCCGCAATCCTAGTCTTGACTTCGCAGTATATGACGCTCTCCAGGTCGACTTCGATCCCAGCCTCCACAAATTTAACCCAAGTGCCTCACGAATATAGTGATGGCCGCTTCCCCAGCACTCTTCCACGGTGTCCCGTGGTCAGGTGACCTGGTTAAACGGTGTTGGTCATGGCATGTATGATTTATCTGCAAGTGCTGGTAACAGGGCTTGGATGGCACCTCTGGAAATACCCATCCGGGATCGCGACGCCCCCATGAGGTTTGCGAAAGACCTCAGTCTCTAGCCAGCCTCTATGCAGCATCTCCAGCTGAGTAATTTGGAGATGTGACCTTGAGGGCTTGGCGTCCCGGTGGTTTCACTGTATTTCCTCTTGTGCCTCCAGCCTCGGGTATAGAGGAGCTGACGCTGTGCATGAGGACATTATTGACGTCTGTTGAGTATCGTGGAGGCGAGTGTGTGTTCGCACTGGGAGGTGTTTGTGCCGGGTCCCTGTTCTTCCAACCTGTTTTGGTATAGACTTCCTGCCATATCAAAGCCACTGTGTTACCCGGCCTATCAACCCAGCTTGGGTCAATCCCTATCATCCTCCGTCCCTCAGTCTGCTCTGCCCCCTCAGCTTCCGCCCTGCAGCAATTCACCACGTCTGAGCAACCGTTCTCCTCATCGTCCAACACATCCTCTTTACACACTTTTCCACTACGTCAAAGGTCATCGATGACCCACAGACTGGGATCTGGAAACCCGGGCATTGGGAAAGAGCTCAGCGCAACCGACAAGTGGTTTGTGACTGTGGGAAGGTCCAGAAACAAGTTCCTCAGAGTATCCTTCAAATGCCAAATTTTTTGGCGGGCAACTGGGGGAAGTGGCTGAGGTGGAGAAGCTGAGGAGTGCTCACTTGTTAACATGGGTGGACTGCGTGGAGACTGACTGGTGACAAATGGACTAGAAGCATTGTCCGCAATCCACTACATCACTTTCGCACTCTTCTGGCCTCAACACCGCTCTATACCACGAGTCCCATGTAACCTGACATGAAGCAGGAAGTCCAGCTCTGCGGCCCCTCATCAGCAGTGTGGCTCGCCCCGCCTAGGACCACGGCCTTTGATCCCTGCATAGTGGGACACCAGTGCCCACGTCCTCATAACCCTAGCCCTCGGTTCAACATTTTCAAAATTAAAAGTTTTATATAGACAAACAGAATATAAACTGTAAATTTTTTTTTTTTATGTTTTTTTGGTTTTTTTTTTTAAATTTTTGAATTTTTTTAATTTTTTTAATGAACAAAACGTGCAGAAAAAATCACAACCGCAACCCAGAAGATGATTATTACTATGCTATTTCTAACCTACACTGACCACACAACAGGATTCTTGCTGTGCCTGACTTTCATTTTTGAAAATAAAAAAAAAACGGCAGACCCCTAATTCAATCAAACCCCAATAAATTGTCCCACTTCGTGTTTGAGATGATATGTGTGTCACTAAGATCTAAGAACATTAGCAAGTCTCCCTCAAATTCGTCACAATATGGTACTACTGCACTACTATGCCAGCAGCCCAGCCACAAGCAAAATTAAAAAAAAAAATATAAAGCTATTGTAGCCTCGAGCCTGTTGGGTTCTTGTAGAATCACTCCTGCCTAACACTTCTCATAGAACCCCCAACGCTATCCCTGCAGCAGCTCTCTCCAACTGCATCACAGAAAGGATCAGCAGCGCGGGCAGGGTATTCTATTCCAGGGTCCCTTGCAGCAGCAACCACTGCTATCGCCTGTAAGGGTCACGTCATGCGCTGGGTGGAGTGCAGATCCCTGGCTTTGTGTTGGCTCTGTTTTCTGGTCAGCCAAAATCTAAACAGCGAGATGACATTTTCTTGAGCGGCGAAATACTCGTCCGAAGCGAGCGTGCAGGGATATGCGATATGCAATGCTCAAAGACACAGCAAGCTCGGACGAGTATGTACTATCCTCGATTTACGATCCCTTTCCCATCTTGTTCTGATACTTAATCCCAATCAATCACATAATATAAACTTCAGAAATTATTTAGTTGCTAAGTGTATGTATTTTACTGAATCTTTGGTTTTTTATCTTGGTTGAATTAAGCAGTGAATACTTTTTCAGTGCAGACAAAAAATGATTTATTATTAATGATATTAAGAAAATGTTCCATGAAACAGTAAAACCTGTGTAAAGTCCTAGAAAGTAGCTGCTATAACAACATTTGATCATCAGGGAAATCATTTTTTGTGCGCTATAGTGTATAAATTATAAAGTCTAAGTAGACCATGCAGAACAAGATTCCATATGTCACCAGAACACCGCATATGTCTGAAATAGATGTGATAGCACATTAAGCCCCGCAAGAAAATCAAGAAAAAATTATGCAGCCATAGCGCTGTCTGCAGCACGTAAATGAAGTTTCAGCTGATGTCATGCAGCGGACTGCGATCTATTCACGTGCTGCAGACAGCGCACAGCTGCTATATTTTTTCTTGATTTTCTGCAGGGGCTTAATGTGCTATCACATCTATTTCATGATCATATGCGTTGTCTGGTACATATGGAATCCTTGTTCTGCATGGTCTACTTAGACTTATAAATTGTACTACATATAGCGCACAAAAAATGATTTCCCTGATGATCAACAATGTATTATAGCAGCTACTTTCCTAGGACATTTACACAGGTTTTACTGTTTCATGGACATTTTCTTAATATCATTAATAATAAATCATTTTCTGTCTGTCTGCACTGAAAAATGTATTCACTGCTGGAAATTCAACCAAGATAAAAAACCAAAGATCATAAATATTACATACACTTAGCAACTAAATAATTTCTGAATTTTTATATTATGTGATTGATTGGGTATAAGTATCAGAACAAGATGGGAAAGGGATCGTGAATCGAGATTAGTGTACATACTCGTCCGAGCTTGCTGCTCGTTTGAGCATTAGCATACTCGCAACTGCTCAGTGCTCGGACGAGTATTTCGCCCGCTCAAGAAAATGTCATCTCGCTGCGTTTAGATTTTTGGCTGCCAGAAACAGAGCCAATCACAAGCCAGGAGACTCTGCACTCCACCCAGCATGACGTGGTACCCTTACACGTCGATAGCAGTGGTTGGCTGGCCTGATCAGGTGACCCTGGAATAGAATAGCCCCTGCCCGCGCTGCTCGGATCCTTCTCTGTCTGGATGCAGTTAGGGAGAGAGCTGCTGCAGGGATAGCGTTAGGGTGTTCTATTAGAATAGTGTTAGGCAGGAGTGATTCTACAAGAACCCAACAGGCCTTCTTAGGGCTACAATAGCTTTATATATATATTTTTTTTAATTTGCTTGTGGCTGGGCTTGCTGGCACTAGTAGTGCAGCTAGTACCATATTGTGACGTCTACAAGAACCCAACAGGCCTTCTTAGGGCTACAATAGCTTTATATATATATTTTTTTTAATTTGCTTGTGGCTGGGCTTGCTGGCACTAGTAGTGCAGCTAGTACCATATTGTGACGAATTTGCAGGGAGACTTGCTAATGTTCTATTTAGCTCTTAGTGACACACATATCCATCTCAAACACAGAAGTGGGACAATTTATTAGGGGTTTGATTGAATTAGGCGGTCTGCCGTTTTTTTTTTATTTTTCAAAACTGAAAGTCACAGGCACAGCACAGAATCCTGTTGTGTGCTGTCAGTGTAGGTTAGAAACTAGCCATAGTAATAATCATCTTCTGTGGTTGCTGTGTGATTTCTTCTGCACGTTTTGTTCTATAAAAAAATTAAAAAACATTTAAAAAATTTTAAAAAAACACAAAAAAACATAAAAAAAAAAATTTACAGTTTATATTTCTGTTTTGTCTATATAATAGACTTTAATTTTGAAAATGTTGAACCCGAGGGCTAGGGGTAGAGGACGTGGGCATGGGTGTCCAACTACTGCAGGGATCAGAGGCCGTGGTCCTGTGCGGGGTGAGACACCACCTGCTGATGAGGGAGCCGCAGAGCTGGACTTCCTAGCTTCATGTCTCAGGTTACTGGGACTCGTGGTAGAGCGGTGTTGAGGCCAGAAGAGTGCGAACAGATGATGTAGTGGATTGCGGACAATGCTTCTAGCCATTTGTCCACCAGTCAGTCTTTCGTCGGGCCTGAGAACCTGGCCCCGGTAGGCCCCCGCAATCCTAGCTTGCTCGGCAGTATATGACCAGCTCCCAGGGTCAGATCGATCCCAGCCTCCACAAATTAACCCAAGTGCCTCAGCGAATATAGTGGCCGCTCCCGGCAGCACTCTTCCACGTGTCCGTGGTCAGGTGGACCTGGTTAAACGGTGTTGGTCAGGCATGTATGATGTTGTCTGACAAGTGCTGGTGCAGGGCTGGATGGCACCTCGGCAAAAGTAGTGGCGCCACTCCGGGATCGGACGCCGCCGCATGAGGTTGCGAAAGGCCTCGGTCTCTACCAGCCTACTAAGGGGCAGCATCTCCAGCTGAGATTTGGAGATGTGGACACTTGAGGGCTTGGCGTGCGGTGGTGTGACACTGTATTTCCTCTTGTGCTCCAGCCTCGGGTAGAGAGAGAGCTGGACGCTTGCAATGGAGGACATTAGTGGAACGCTGTGGAGGTATCGTGGAGGCGAGTGTGTGTTCGCACTGGGAGGTGTTTGTGCCGGGTCCCTGTTCTTCCAACCTGTTCTTGTATAGACTTCCTCCATTCAGAAGCCACTGTGTTACCCGCCTATCAACCCAGCTTGGGTCATCACCTAATCATCCTCCGATCCCTCAGTCTCGCTCCCCCCCTCAGCGTCCTGCCCTGCACAATTCACCACTGTCTGACAACCGTTCTCCTCATCATCCAACACCCTCTTTACACACTTCTTCCATAACGTCAAAGGTCATCGATGACCCACAGACTGGCATCTGGAAACCCGGGCATTGGGAAAGAGCTCAGCACGCAACCGACAAGTGGTTTGTGACTGTGGGAAGGTCCAGAAACAAGTTCCTCAGAGTATCCTTCAAATGCCAAATTTTTTGGCTGGAGCAACTGGGGGAAGGAGCTGAGGTGGAGAAGCTGAGGAGTGCTCATTGCTTAACATGGGTGGACTGCGTGGGTGGATTGCGGACAATGCTTCTAGCCATTTGTCCACCAGTCAGTCTTCCACGCAGTCCACCCATGTTACCCAAGTGAGCACTCCTCCAGCTTCTCCACCTCAGCCTACTTCCCCCCCAGTCTGCTCCCTGCCAAAAAAATTTGGCATTTGAACCGGCATACTCTGAGGAACTGTTGTCTGGACCCTTCCCACAATCACAAACCACTTGTCCGGTTGCTGCTGAGCTCTTTCCCAATGCCTGGGTTTTCCACCGATCCCAGTCTGTGGGTCATGATGACCTTCTTGACGTAGTGGAAGAAGTGTGTAAAGAGGTGTTGGACGATGAGGAGACACGGTTGTCAGACAGTGGTGAAGTTGCTGCCAGGGCAGGAAGACTGAGGGGGGAGCAGACTGAGGGATCGGAGGATGACAAGGTGATGGACCCAAGCTGGGTTGATAGGCCGGGTAAACACAGTGCTTCTGAGATGGAGGCAAGTCCTATACCAGAACAGGTTGGAAGAGGCAGTGGTGGGGCCAGACGGAGAGGCAGGGCCAGAGCTGGTGCATCAGCGCCAAATGTTTCACGTATTGAAGCTTCCGTGGCGAGGGCTAGATTTTCGGAAGTCTGGAGGTTCTTTAAAGAAACACCGGATGACCGACGGACTGTGGTGTGCAACCTGTGCCACACCAGGATCAGCAGGGGTTCCACCACTACTAGCTTAACCACCACAAGTATGCGCAGGCTCATGAAAGCTAAACACCACACTCAATGGAACCAAGGCCGTTCACCTCTGGCAGGGTCCACCACTGCTCCTTCCCCTGTGTCATTTGCTGCCTCTACTAGTCAGCCCAATACCCAGGACCCCGGCACAAACACCTCCCAGGCGAAAACCATACCTTCACCTCCACGATCCTCCACAGCGTCCACTAATGTCTCCATGTGCAGCGTCCAGCTCTCTATACCCCAGAGGCTGGAGCACAAGAGGAAATACAGTGCAACCCACCCGCACGCCCAAGTCCTCAATGTCCACATCTCCAAATTACTCAGCCTGGAGATGCTGCCCTATAGGCTGGTAGAGACTGAGGCCTTTCACAACCTCATGGCGGCGGCTGCTCCTCGGTATTCGGTCCCCAGGCGCCACTACTTTTCCCGATGTGCCATCCCAGCCCTGCACCAGCACTTGTCAGACAACATCATCCATGCCCTGACCAACACCGTTTCTAACAAGGTCCACCTGACCACGGACACATGGACGAGTGCTGCCGGGCAGGGCCACTATATATCGCTGACGGCACCTTGGGTTAATTTTGTGGAGGCTGGGATCGAGTCTGACCCTGGAGCTGGTCATATACTGCCGAAGCTGAGGATTGCGGGGCCTACCTCGGTCCAGGTCTCTCAGGCCTACTATGCCTCCTCCTCCTCCTACCCCTCCTCCAACTCCTTCTCCGAGTTACCATCCGTGGGCATGGCGCCATCAGTCGGTAGCTCTAGGCACAGCAGCAATGTCGTCGCTAAGCGACAGCAGGCGGTGCTCAAACTGCTGAGCCTAGGAGATAAAAGGCACACTGCCCAAGAGCTATTACAGGGCATCACGGCGCAGACTGATCTGTGGCTGGCACTGCTGAACCTGAAGCCAGGCATGGTTGTGTGTGACAACGGCCGTAACCTGGTGGCGGCTCTGCAACTCAGCAGACTGACACATATGCCATGTCTGGCTCATGTGTTTAATCTCATAGCTCATGGGTTCCTCAAGACATACCCCAATCTGTCTGATTTGCTCACGAAGGTGCGCCGCATCTATGCGCATTTCAGGAAGTCCAGCACAGATGCTGCCACTCTCAGGGCAGCGCAGCGCCGCCTCCAACTGTCCGCTCACCAACTGTTGTGTGACGTGCCCACAAGGTGGAATTTAACATTAACCATGTTATCCAGAGTTTACCAGCAGTGCAGAGCGATTGTAGACTGCCAGATGTCAACTTCCACCAGAACTGGTAGTCAGGTCAGTCAGCTGCCTCAAGTCTACAATGAGGAGTGGACATGGATGTCTGATATCTGTCAGGTGCGGAGTAACTTTGAGGAGTAAACACAGATGGTCAGTGGCGATGCCGCCATCATCAGCCTCACCATCCCGCTGCTTGGCCTGTTGAAAAACTCTCTGGTCAGCATGAAGTCGGAAGCTTTGCGTTCGTCACAAGAGACGGGGGAAGAAGATTCCCTTGTTGATAGCCAAAGCACCCTCAGGTCTGTTTCTCAGCGCGTATTGGAGGAGGTGGAGGAGGATGAGGAGGGAGAGGAGGTGAATGTTGGCGAGAAAGAAGAGGGGAGCATTGCTCAGTCCTTCACTGTTCAATGTGTATGGGCAGAATAAGAGGAGTTGGAGGAGGAGGAGGAAATGGAGAGTCACGCCAGTGAGGGGAGTAAATTGGGACTCATTAAAAGAATTTATTCCAGCACCGATTACTGGGTATTTATTCTCCTGGACCCATGGTACAAGCAAAATCTTTCCACTCTCATCCCTGTAGAGGAAAGGAGTGTGAGAATGCATGAATACCAGCAGGCCCTGGTGCACAAGCTGAAACAGTATTTCCCTTCTGACAGCGCTAGAGGCAGAGGGCATATTTTTGGACAAGTAGTGAGGGAGAGTAGACGAGCAGGCAGCTTGTCCAGCACTGGCAGGGGTACACTTTACAAGGCCTTTGCCAGTTTTATGTCACCCCAGCAAGACACTGTCACCTGTCCCCAGTCTCGGCAAAGTAGGGATGATCTTTACAGAAAGATGGTGAGGGAGTACGTAGCTCCATATACCATCGTCCTAAATGATCACACAGCTCCCTACAACTACTGGGTTTCAAAGCTGGACATGTGGCACGAACTGGCACTTTACACCTTTGGCGGTCTTGCCTGCCCTGCCGCTATCGTGTTGTCAGAGCGGGTTTTCAGTGCAGCTGGTGTCATCATCACCGATAAGCGCACACGCCTGTCGACTGACAGCGCTGACAGGCTGATGCTTATCAAGATGAATAAAGCCTGGATTTCTCAGGATTTCCATTCTATACCAGGTAAAAGCAGCTCAACATGAATAATGTATGCACTCCTCCTCCCCATTCTCCTCCTTCTCCTCCTCTTTGTACAGTAAAGCAGAGGAAGCTGGATATTTTTTTTCCAGGGCCAACTGGCTCTAGCTATAGTACTCCATGTATTGAATTTTTCTGGAGGTCCACCTACCCGGTCCTCTGTTTTAAAAAGTTCAAAAAAATTATAAAAAGTAAAAAAAACATTCAAAATTCAAATCACCCCCTTTTTCCTAAAACTGATATAAAACATAATAAACAGTAAAAATCACAAACATGTTAGGTATTGCTGCATCTCAAAATGCCTTAACATATCAAAATATAAAAACAGTTATTGCCAGTGGTGAACCCCATAACAGAAAAGAGCGCCCAAATGTTCGAAAAGAGACTTTTAACCATTTAACATGTTATAAAAGGTGATAAAAAGGTCACACAGTACTCAAAATGGTTGCACTGATAACATATGCTCATTTCGCCAACAAAATTATACCTCACACAGCTCTGTACACCATAGTATGAAAAAGTTATTAGCGTCAGAAGATGGCAAAAAAAAATTTCATACACATTCATTTAATTATTTAAAATGTATTAAAACACAATAAATTTGATAGATTTGATCACCCTGATCATACCGATCCAAAAATTAAAGCAGATATGTGTTATTTGGAGCGCACAGTGAAAGTCGTAAAAACTGAGCCCAATCCTTTTTTTGCCTATTTTTTCCAACTTTCCAGTACACAGCATGGAATGATAAATAATATGTCATTAAGAAGTAAAAATTGGGATGCCAAAAATAGGCCCTCATACAGCTCTGTATACAGAAAAATTAATTTTTGAAGGTGGAGAGCGAAAAATGAGCAAAAAAACTTGCGTCCCTAAGGGGTTAAAAGGGATTGCCCATGAAAGAAAGTTTTTAAATTATAACCCTAGTGATGTTTACACAATAAAGATCATTTATTTTAATAATAAAGGTAATATCATGCTGACTCATATCATGGCCCTATATAGTGATCCTAGAACCAGACTTAAGGTAAATCAGTCCCTCTCCTTGCCTTTCCTCATAAGTATTGGGACACAGAAGGGCTTCCCTCTTTCCCCACTGTTGTATGCCCTCCAATGCCCTTTTCTCCAGTTTATCTGGTCATCTTCAGCTCCTAGGGTATACAGATTGGTAACAGCTGGAAAAAAGAAGGCGGGGGGCTAGGCGCTTCCGAATTGTTGGGCCTATTACATTTTAGTATCATAGTATCATAGTATATAAGGCTGGAAAAAGACGGAAGTCCATCAAGTCCAACCTTTAAGAATTAAATAAATGTTTTATCCTCATAACCCGTGATATTTTTTCTCTCCAGAAAGGCATCCAGGCCTCTCTTGAACATGTACATAGAGTCCGCCATAACAACCTCCTGCGGCAGAGAGTTCCATAGTCTCACTGCTCTTACAGTAAAGAACCTTTGTCTATGTTGATGGTAAAATCGCCTCTCCTCTAGGCGTAGAGGATGCCCCCTTGTCCTGGTCACAGGCCTAGGTATAAAAAGATCTTTGGAGAGATCCTTGTACTGTCCGTTCAGGTATTTGTACATTGTAAGGAGGTCTCCCCTCGGGTCCTGCTATTGCCTATGGATATGTTGCGTCACTAAGGCGCAGACACATCGTCGCCAGTCTCATTACAAATTGCTTCAGAATTGGGCTAGTACATTTGTCACTGCGAAAGCATAACAGCCACAACAGCAGATCAACCAGATAATCAAATAGATAGAAACGCTTACTAACGTGTAGATGCTAAGTAGACTCTTTGTAATTCTCCTAATGGCTATTTGTTCTAGGCCCACAGGAATCAAACGCACACTACTAGGTGCAGATGAATGACACTGAGGTAGTGCCCAAATAATTGAAATCCAACACCCTACTAATTTTCCCACTTCGGTCTTTGCTATGGATATGTGCGTCACTACGCTCAGAACCAGACGAGCGGGGTCGCAAGTACGTCACTACAAATTTCTCAGTCATTGGCTTGTACAGCACATGCAGAAGTACACAGCAACCAGCCATCAACCGAAATCAAAGTATATAGAACGCTACTACTGTATGCGAAGTAAGCTCTTTTTATTCCTCCTATGGCATTTTTTCTAGCCAAGTATCCAAACACACTAATATGGCCCGATGAATGACACTGAGTTAGCCTAATTGAGATCCCAATCCAACCCTACTAAAATTTTCCCACTTCGGTCCCTTTTTTTTTGCTATGGATATGTGTTTCGGCCACTAAGAGCTAACACAACTGGTTTTAGCAGTAGCAAAGTCCCCCTGCTAATATCCTCACAAAACAATGGTTACTAGGATTGCAAATAATAAAAAAAAAATAGTAGAACGTTAATTGTAGCCCTAAGAAGGCTGTTGGTTCTTTGAGAATCACCTTCCTTGCCTAAACAGTAAAGCTAAATAGAACACCCTAACGCTTTTCCCTGTACAGCACAGCAGATCTCTCTTCCCTAGCGGCATCCAGACACAGAATGGATCAGAGCAGCTCGGCAGCGGCTAGTCTCTATCCGCAGGGTCACCTGGATTCTGTGCCAACCAACCACTGCTATCGTACGTGTAAGGTGTACCAACGGTCATGCTGGATGGCGTGCAAGTCTCCTGCTTGTGATTGGCTCTGTTTCTGGCCGCCCAAAAAAGCAAAACGGCGGGAGCTGCCCATTTTCCACGTGCAAAATCAACGCGGAAAAGATTGCAGTATTCGTCTCGGCACGAGCAGTTCGAGTAACCCCTAATGCTCGACCGAGCATCAACTCGAGGGGGGACGGGAAGTTGGTTGTTCGCTCACTCTCTAGTCCTAATCTTTGTGGATCGTCTGTCGAGGGACAACAGGATTGACTTCACTAAAAGAGGCTGACACAAAGGGTAACTTCGTTACTCATTTTACCTAACACCACAACTCATTGCTGGAACGTTTCCTGTCTTATATTACGATAGCACCCGAAGAAATGAACACATACATACCACATAAATGTATGCTCAAAAATATATGGAGAAATGTTTAAATGCCTACCTTAAAGGGGTTTCCCCGGTACAACAAGTTAGCCCCCTATGCAATAGGAATATGGACCAATTGTCTACATCACAACACGGACCCCCACTGGAATCACGATCCTTGACTCCCCCTTTACTGCACAAAAAATGGAGAGGTCGGGTCACACATAAATAAAATAAATAATAATATTCTTTATTTATAAAGCGCACACAATTCCGCACCTCTACACAGAGCTTGCTAAATCAGTCCGTCCCCAATGGGGCTCAGAGTGATTTATGTGGAGTGTGGGAGGACACGCGGAGGACCTGAGGAAACCCATGCAACACGAAGAGAACATAAAACTTTTGCAGATGTTGACCCTGGGACTTGAAACCCACCCTATCCCCAGCACTGCAAGGCTTTAATGCTAACCACTAAAGCCAACCGTGCTTCCCAATGCTCGCTGCTCCTCCATTCACTGTCTACGGAACTGACGGATAGTGGCGGAGCATGCATGGTGCTCAGAGATCTCCTTCAGGCCCACAGAGATGAATAGGACAGCAAGGCACAACAGACCTCTGTTCATTGCTTGACCTAGGATCACGTATCACTGATACCCACCAATGATACCGTTCGTGAGCAGCAAGAGGGTGTGGTTAGGGGATAACTAGTTGTCACGTGGAGAATCCTTTAATTTATCTTCAAAACATGCCCATTGCCCAGAAAATCTTCTGAACTTTGGTAAAAGTCTATATGAACTTAAAGAGTAAATTCAGTGGTTGGTTGAACCTTTGGCACAGATGCCAGAGTGGCACTTGGGACCGTCTCTAGGGCCACCCACCATACCCCCCCGACAAGCCTCCTCCTCCGGTCCAACACCCAGTATTGCGCTGCCAGTGCTCAAACCATGGTTATCCTTTGGACCCCCCCCCCTGCTCTGGGCCCTCAGATTCCTCCTGTTCAGGGGCTCTCTTGGATGGAAGCTAACAGAGAAATCAATTTTTTTTTCTTTCTACTGTATTGGTGTCCTCATGAACACTGATACGATGAAAGCTGTGACAGATCAGTGTCGAGTAGGTTAATCTTAAAAGGCGCGTTCCCATTTCGGCAAATAAATGTTAATATTTAACAATAAAAGTTAGACAATTTTTCATATACTCTTCTGCATCAATCTTCCTCACAGATTCGAGAACTCTGCTTGCTGTCACTCTTTAAAAAGCCTCTATGTTTACTACTTCCAGCGGACAGAAATCTGACCAGGGTCACACGGTGCAGGCGCCGTTATTCACATGGCACATCTGTTATCTTCGTCTGGCGTCCGCCCTGTTACCCTACTATTCGGAGCTGTCACTTTGTGGCCATGTTCAATTCACTGGCTCGGCAATGGAGAAGTTTGTCATAGAGGACAGCAAGCAGAGATCTAGAAAACCATGAGGAATTATACAGAAGTTATGGAAAATTGTATAACTTTTTTATAATCAAACACATAACATTATAGTGCTGAAACGGGAATAGCCCTTTAAATGTCAGGTGGGCACTTTACGATAATAAGTGGTTTTTAGTTGTAGTTCAGGCACGCATTTTTTAGAAGGTTCACCATCACTTTTTTATTTTGGTTTGACAAGAACTAGAATAGTTCAAAGAACCTTCGTCCTGGCCATTATTTTTTTACACGGATTGTATATATACAGAGGGTACAAAAAGTATTCAGACCCCTTAAAATCTTTTAAATTTTTCACTCTCTTGTTTCATTTCTGCCATGGGTAAATCAGAAAAGTTATTTTTTTTGTACTCAATTTGGTGGGATCCTCGTCCTCTTCCTTGCAGGTCCCTCTCTCTTCAGTCCCTCAGGTTGGATGTGAACGTTTGGTGGAAGCCATTTTCAGATTGTCCCAGAGATGCTCACTTGGGCTTAGGTTCACGGAGCACAGGAATGATCACAGAGATGTCCTGAAGCCGCTGCTTTGTGTTATAGCTTTCTGCTTAGGGTCCATTGCTTGTTGGAAGGTAACCTTTGGCCCAATCCTGAGATCCAGAGCTGCTAGAAGAGGATTTACATCCAGGAAATCGTGCTACTCCTCTACTCCGGCCGCTTCATCTTTCCTTTAATTACAACCCGCGTCCGTCCTGTTCCCCTGCCCCCCATAGTCGATGCTGCCACCCTACCATTGTGTCACTGTTGGGATTGCTATTTGTGGTGATTAGGAGCGCCTGGTTTTTTCTCCACACATACTGCTTAGAATTAATACCAAAAAGAATCAATCTTTGTCTCATCAGACGCAGAAATATTATTTCTCATAGTCTGGCGTCTTCTATTTGTATGCCGGCTTCATAGTATTTGCACTGGGACAGGCTTCCGTTGGGACACTTTGCCATAAAGACCGACTGGTGAGGCTCAGTGATGGGTGACTAACGGTCTCTACTGTAGCTCGCCACACACGATCTTGGGGTTTCTTCTTTACCTCGTCTCTCAAAGGTTCTCAAACCACACACAATAGTTTTGGCTGATGGCAAAGTCGCCCCAAACTTCTTCCATTTGAGGATTATGAGGCCATGTGCTCTCAGGAACCTTGACTTGCTGCAATACTTTTGCAACCATGGCCAGAGTCTGTGCCTTGCTGCAATTTCTGTCTTTGAGAATTTTGGACAGTGCCTTAGACCTCATGATTCTCATTTACTTGACATGCACTGTGAGGTCTTTACTAGACATGTGTGTGGGCTTTCCTCAATCAAGTCCCAATTAGTTTAATTATACACAGCTGGACTCCAATGAAGGAGTAGAACCAACAATGAAGGAATCAGAAGGAAATTGAACTGCATGTGATTTAAATATGAGGTCACAGCAAAAGTCTAAATATTAGACCCTGTTGATTTTCAGTTTTCTTGTTTAATAAATGAAAAAAATATCTACATTTCAGTTTTTGCTGTCAAGATGGGAGACAGAGTGTACATTAAAGCGCAAAAAATAAAAAAAAAATCTTACTAATTGGCTGCAATAAAACAGAGTGAAAAATGGAAAGGGGTCTGAATACTTCTTACCCCAGTACATGTTTGTGTGTATATATATAAATGTCTTGTGAGACGTTGAACCAAAAGATTTAAACCTCTTCAAGTTGAAGTGTGAATAAACGCCCAGACACGAATTAGTGTTTGGTTTATCGGACAACATAAAATGTACAAGGGAAAAATAATACAGTACAGACTAATCCTTTTTATAAGTAGAGAGTCTTTTTTTGTGGTTAGGTTCCTTGGCTTTCTTCTGAATTTGAGAAGCGTTGCCATGCTGACTTTCTGGTCCTAGCTTCTTCCTTGATTGCTATGAGGTAGGCAGAATTTCTCTCCTGAGCCGGACCTGTCTGTCAATTCGAATCTTCGGGCCCAAGACTAAACTTAATAAGATGAATCAGATATCCTATCATCCGTGACCTTCTTTATCAGAGTTATAACTGTGTGGACATCTGACCATTTGCTGAATCTAACAGCCCATTGGATTATTTTCACAAGGGATATGTATTATAGGGACTGTGTTCTGTATAAAGAGCCTTCCCTCATTGAGTAACGGTTCCTCATAACCACAAAACCCAGTTGCCTTTTTTGCCTAATCCACTCTGTTCTCCTGTGTTTTGCACCTATTCATGATTGGCCCCATTTATAATAACCAAAGATACAACAGACCCATTAGGTCTGATTCCATTTGAACTTCTAGAAAACGCTTAAAAATCTCTCATCGAAGTCACATGTTCCTTGGGTCCATGCAGCGAGTTGAGCCACTTGTCTTGGCATCACACCTGGCACGGAGAGGAGGCAAGCCTCAGGGGTGGCAGGTGTATCTGCTGCAAAGCAGGGACCTTGCAGCCTTAAAAAATTATAGGAGCTGTTTTATAAAAAAGTGCCTTAAAGGAAACCTACCACTGCTCGCATGATGAAATCATGCGAGCAGACACCCGGTAGGCTTTAAATACTTCAGGTCAACCAAGCTCTCGCACCCATCGTCGGCCGGTTGTGTGAGAGTTAGTACCTGCACATGCTCAATAGGTGCCGAGAGCTTGTGACGTCCACGGCTCTCGGCACCTGAAGGAGAACGGTACAATAAGGAGGCGTGAATATTTTAAAAACATTGAAGCCATCGCCCTTCCGAAAATGACGTAGGGTTGCACCGGAGAACTATTTACATATTTAAGTGAATTTTTTTTTTCAGCGAAACTAAAGATACGCCGAGCCTACTACAAGTGTGTGCCGCATCAGTATTAAATTGGCCTACCGGTGGTCTGCTTGCATGATTTTCATCAGTGGTAGGTTTTCCTCTTGAGGCTAGACAGCGCAGGGTTAGACTAGACAGTCTTATTCTGCACATGATTCATACACTTTTAATGATTGGATGATACATTTGTGTCAATACAAGACTGTCCGCGTCGTACTTTGCATCTCCTATAGTTCAATATCATTGGGGTCAGCAGTGTTTTTGGCGCACAGACTTTTTTGTTGAACTAGTCGTAGGTGTCATCACGGTTATACCCGCGATCCTCGGTACGATTGTGGGTGTACCCATGCCTGCTGCCGCGGTCCCCGTTCCCCCAGCTCCTCACTTACCTCTCCTGGCCTGCTCTTGCTCCCAGCGTGTAGGGCCGCATGCTGTTTCCATGCACGCGTGCTCTCTGCCACTAGAGGGGGCGCGCGCAGACTTCTCCCAGCCTTAAGGGCCGAATCATCCCTTATTGGCTCTGGCATTCCTGCTCGGCTATATAGCCTGGCGACTCCCAGCAATCCCCTGCCGGATTTCATGTCATGTTTTGCTGAGTGAAAGCCCTCCGTGTTCCTGAGCGTTTCTAGACGCTTTGTGGATTTGTGATTCCTGTGTTCCCTGTTTCTGTGTTATTCCTGTGGCGGTCCTGCAGTTTCCTGTGGCGGTCCTGCATTCCTGTGGCGTGGCGTCCTGCATTCTCTGTGGCAGTCTGTTCCTGTGGCGGTCCTGCAATCCTGTGGCGGTTCTGCAGTCCTGTGGGGTCCCCTGCAATCGTGGCGGTCCAGCTGTCCTTCAGAGGTCCTGCCAGCCAGCTTCCTTCAGAGGTCCTGCCAGCCAGCTGTCCTTTCAGAGGTCTGCCTCCTATAGGTCTGCGCCCAGCTTCCTTCAGAGGTCCGCCAGCCAGCTGTCCTTCAGAGGGCCTGCCAGCCAGCTGTCCTTCAGAGTTCCTGCCAGCCAGCTGTCCTTCAAGGGCCTGCCTTCCCGTGGTCCTGCCTGCCTGCCTTCCTGTCCTGCCTGCCTGCCTCCCGTGGTCCTGCCTGCCTGCCTTCCCGTGGTCCTGCCTGCCTTCCCGTGGTCCTGCCTGCCTGCCTTCCGTGGTCCCTCTGCCTGCCTGTCTTCCCGTGGTCCTGCCCTGCCTGCCTTCCGTGGTCCTGCCTGCCATCCGTGGTCCCCTTGTCCCCTACTTGGCTGCCACTGTGGGCCTAGTCGCACCCGTGGAGCGACCTGGTGACTCCCCGCCGCAGCAAGTCCATCCCGCTTTGCGGCGGGCTCTGCGAAGACCGAGAGTTCACTTAGACTCCGCTCCCGGGTGGTGGCTAAGCAGGTTTTATCTTCGTCCCGCGGTGGTCCAGGGAGTCCACTTACTTAGTCCTAAGGGACTAATCCCCATACCTGTGACAGAAGATCCGCCATGGACTCCCGCCAAGGTCTTGTATCCTGCAAAAGCAATGGACTGTGTCGAGGTTCCGTTCTCAGCTTCTGGGTGACTTTCCCAGCACTATTGCCCAGGCAGCCCAAGAGATTGCTGCAAAAAGAACTCTTGGATAAACTCGCTGCCACCCTGCGGCTTATTACCTCACAGCAGCAGGCTCATGTGACTCCTCCTGTTGTTCTGTCCCCCAGCCATGTTTTTCGGAGCGAACTCTGGATCAGATTTGATGCCAAACAAATTGATATGGCAACTCAATATTTTTGCAGGAGTTTTGTCGTCCAGTGCTCGTTGTACATCAAGCGGACGTCCTCCCAGTCCCCCCCCGAACTCACTAAGTTGCATGTGTTTTTTCTCTTTCTCACTGGAGAGGCGCTGGACTGGGCTACTCCTCTATGGATAGTGGTGACCTGGACATGGTTACTCATACCAAGTTCCTGGCAAAAATCCAGTCCAGATTTGAACCACCTCAAGTTCGATCACCTCATCTGTCCTGCATGTGTTCCGGGGTCTCCAGTGTCTCCGCAGCTTCCCGAGGTGCACCACGGCGCCCAAGCCTCCGCAGCTGCCCAGAGCTGCTCCAGCGGCGCCCAAGCCTACTCCAGCTTCCGAGAGCTGCACCAACGCGCCCACTCCGCCGCCGCTTCCAGAGCCCTGCGCATCTGCTCTCTTCCCGATCTGCTCCTTACTCCCACTTCCCAGATCGCTCCCATACCGTCCTCCCAGCTTCCCAACTTGCTCCCTTCCGCTCCTCCCGTCCCCACTCATCCCTTTGTCTTCAACCTCTTCCAAGCATCTCTTCTCTGAGGATGTGAGGTGCTCTAGCAGTGGCATGGTGTGCAGCGCAGGTAAGGATGGATCTGGAGATGGCTCCGATCCCCCTGTCCCTGCTCTGCTACTTGCCCCGCAGTTTTCCCTCGCTCCGCACCTCCTCTCCTTCTCCGCAGCCCCCCGCGCTGTGCTCCTTGTGCTCGCAGCCCCCCGCGGCTTCCCAGTTGCTCCTCTCCCCCCGCAGCTGCTCCAGTGGCTCGCGCACGCTCCCCGCAGTCTGCTCCAGTTGGCTCCCGCAGCCCGGCTCCGCAGCTGCTCCAGGTGGCTCCCCGCACTCTCCCCTCCTCGCTCCATTTGCTCCGCAGCTCCCCGCACTGCTCAGGGCTCCACTCCCCGCAGCTGCTCCAGTATCTCCCAGCTCCCGCCCCTCCATGTTCTCCCAGCTCTCCGCTGCCTTGTCTCCTCCCCTCGATCCTCGCCTCATCCTCCATGTCTCGCATCTGCTCCTTCTCCAGCTCTCCTCACTCCCCGCACTTGCCTCGCTCCGCATCTCCAGCAAGCTGCTTAAGACTCTCCAGCCTCCGCAGCTTGCCTCGCTGCTCTAGAGACTCTCCAGCCTCCGCACTTGCCAGAGCCTGCTCTATAGACTCTCCAGCCTCCGCAGCTTGCCACGGCTGCTCCAGAGACTCTGCACTTGCCAGCGCTGCCCAGTGCGCCCCAGACTCCGCAGATTCCACGGCTTTCCGGCCTCCCCTGAGGCCGCTCACGGTGTGCCTAGACCGACCCAGTCTGCTACTTCCCAAGTCTTCCCTGCCTTCTCTCCTCCTAAGGAGGTGTCTCATCACCAAAAAATTGGAGGAGCGCAGAAAGAAGAACAGCGTGGGCTGAAGAAGAAAGAAAGGGGCCCTAAGGGAGGGGGTTACTGCACGGTTTACCCCGCGATCCTCGTACATTGAGGGTGTACCCATGCCTGCTGCCGCGGTCCCCGTTCCCCCAGCTCTCACTTACCTCTCCTGGCCTGCACTCTTGCTCCAGCGTGTAGGCCGCATGCTGTTTCCATGCAGTCGCGTGCTCCTGCCACTAGAGGGGCGCGCGCAGACTTCTCCCAGCCTTAAAGGGCACAGCATCCTCCTTATTGGCTCTGGCATTCCTGGCTCGGCTATATAGCCTGGCGCTCCCACATCCCCTGCCGGATCCTTCATGTCATGTTGCTGAAGTGAAAGCCCTCGTGTCCTGAGCGTCTCTAGAGCCTTTGTGGATTCTGTGATTCCTGTGTTCCCTTGTTCTGTGTTATTCCTGTGGCGGTCCTGCATTCCTGTGCGTCCGTGCATTCCTGTGGCGTCCTGCATTCCTGTGGCGGTCCTGCATTCCTTGGCAGTCCTGCATTCCGTGGCAGTCCTGCATTCCTTGGCGTCCTGCAATCCTGTGGGGGTCCTGCAGTCCTGTGGCGGTCCTGCAATCCTGTGGCGGCCAGCTGTCCTTCAGAGGTCCTGCCAGCCAGCTGTCCTTCAGAGGTCCTGCCAGCCAGCTGTCCTTCAGAGGTCCTGCCAGCCAGCTGTCCTTCAGAGGTCCCGCCAGCCAACTGTCTTCAGTAGGGGCCTGCCAGCAGCTGTCCTTCAAGGTCCTGCCAGCCAGCTGTCCTTCAGAGGGCCTGCTTCCCGTGGTCCTGCCTGCCTGCCTGCCTTCCCGTGTCCTGCTGCCTGCTTCCCGTGGTCCTGCCTGCCTGCCTTCCGTGGTCCTGCTGCCTTCCCGTGGTCCGCCTCCTGCCTTCCCGTGGTCCTGCTGCCTGCCTTCCCGTGGGTCCTGCCTGCCTGCCTCCCGTGGTCCTGCCTGCCTGCCTTCCCGTGGCCTGCCCTGCCTGCTTCCTCCGTGTCCCTGCTGCCTGCCTTCCCGTGGTCCTGCCTGCCTCCGTGGTCCTTGCCTGTTCCGTGGTCCTGCCTGCCATCCGTGGTCCCCTTGTCCTACCTGTTGCTGCCACCGTGGGCCTAGTCCGACCCGTGGAGCGACCTGGTGACTCCGAGCTGGGGGAGCGGGGACCGCGGCAGCAGGCACGGGTACACCCTCAATCCGTACCGAGGATCGCGGGTGTAACCGTGACAGTACTGTCACAGTCTATGGGGATTAGTCCCTTAGGACTAAGTAAGTGGACTCCCTGGACCACCGCGGGAGATAACAACCTTAGCCACACCCGGGAGCGGAGTCTAAGTGAACTCCTGGTCTTCACCAAAGCCCGCCGCAAAGCGGGATGGACTTGCTGCGGCGGGGAGTCACCAAGTCGCTCCACGGGTGCAACTAGGCCCACGGTGGCAGCCAAGGTAGGGACAAGGGGACCACGGATGGCAGGCAGGACTACGGGAAGGCCGGCAGGCAGGACCACGGGAAGGCAGGCAGGACCACGGGAAGGCAGGCAGGCAGGACCACGGGAAGGCAGGTAGGCAGGACCACGGGAAGGCAGGCAGGCAGGACCACGGGAAGGCAGGATCGTCTTTTTCTAACTGAATAACCCAAATTGGTACTCTGTCAGTGTATTCAATGCCCTCCCATTCCCTGTATAATCCTAGTTGCTCTCCTCTGCACCGTTTCCAGCTCTAACTATATCCGTTTGATCACTGGTGCCCAAACGGTTTACACAATATTTCCATGTGTGGTCTGACTAGGTGGATTTGTTAAGGCAAAACTATGTCTTTATCATGAGGAATCTATTCCCTCTCAATTGATACATTCCATAATTTTATTTGCTTTAAGCAGCATGCTGCCTGGCTCTGGTCACTAAATAAGTTTAACCATCCAACCCCAATACCCCCATCCTTTTCAGCGCCAGTTTTAACTAGTTAATTGACTGTTTAGAACATAGATCTCGTACTTTTGTTTCCATGAGCCCCAAGTGCATAACTTACATTTATCTACTTAAACCTCATCAAACATTTCTCTGCCCACTCCTCAAGCGTCCACAAATCCTCTGTAATTCAACTTCGACCTCAGTATTTATTGACTTTTACACAGCTTAGTATCATCTCGAAATATTGAAACTTGGGCGTGGTAAACCCACTACAGTGTCACGGTTACCTTCGCGATCCTCGGTACTGATTGAGGTGTACCCGCCTGCTGCCGCGCGTCCCCGCTCCCCCAGCTCTCACTTACCTCTCCTGGCTCTGGCCCTGCACTCTTTCTCCCACTGTAGCCGCATGCTGTTTTCCATGCAGATCGCGTGTCTCCTGCCACTAGGGGGCGCGCGCAGACTTCTCCCAGCTTAAAGGGCCAGCGTCCCTTTGGCTCTGGCATTCCGCTCGTCTATTTTAGCCTGGCGACTCTCCCAGCTACCCTGGCCGGACTTCAGGTTCATTCTCTGAGAAAAAGCATTCTTGTACGTTCCAGACGCCGTCTGAGTTTCCGTGTTCCCGGTTTCCTGTGTCCCGTGGTGTCCCTTGTTCCGTTTATCCTGTGGGCCTGGCGGTCCTGCTATCCTGTGGCGGTCCTGCTATCCTGTGGCGGTCCTGCATCCTTGGCGTCCGCAGTCCGCGTTCCCCATAATCAGCAGGTCCTGCCACCGCCCTTCGGTCCTCCACCGTCCTTCAGAGGTCCTGCCAGCCGTCCTTCGTGGTCCTGCCTGCCTGCCTCCTGTTGGTCCTTGGCCTGCCCTGCCTGCCCATGGTCCGGCCTGCCTGCCTGCCCGTGTCCTCGCTGCCTGCCTTCCCCGTGGTCCCTGCCTCCTGCCCGTCCAGCCTCCTGCCTGCCTCGGTCTGCTCGATGGCTCTGCCCTGCCTTCCCGTGGACCTGCCTGCCTCCTTCCCGTGGTTGCTTCCTGCCTCCGTGTTCCCGGCTGTCCTGCGCCTGCCTGGCCTGTCCTGCCTCCTCGTGGCTCCTTTGTCTGCCTGCCTTACCCGTGGTCCCAGTGTCCCCTACCTTGGTCTGACCACCGTGGCCTAGCTCCACCCGCGGAGCGACTATGGTGCCTCCCCGCCACCAGCACGACCATCCTGCTTGGCGGCTGCTCTGGCGAGACCATGAGTGTCACTTAGACTCCGCTCCCGTGTCGGCTACAGTTTTATCCTCCCTCGGTGGTCCAAGAGTAAGGCCCCTTACTTATGATTCCTAATGGAACTACTTCCCCCGAGAAACGTGACACAGATGTCATTACTAAAATATTAAAAAGAGTGGACACCCCTGTGGCACTCCACTGGTAACCGTCAACCCATCTGAGAAAGTGCCATTAATACCACCCCTTGTTTTCTACACATTACTTACTCCAAATACACATGATTTTCTCCTATTCCCCAGCAGTCTCACTTTTATATACACAACCTATTATTTGCCTTTGAAAAGTCCAGATATACAACAATCCACAGCTCCACACAAACGATGCCTCTGGAACTGTACCTCCTCGTAGAAACCAATCAGATTAGTTGACAGGACCTGACCATGCGGCCTGCGGTTAAAGGTTGTGCACATGAGATACTCTCAGATCGCATCTCAACACACCCCTCAAATTTCTTCCGCCCACCAAGCGTTAGACTCACGGTCTGTATTTCCAGATCGCTAATTGATCTTTTTTGTATATCTTGGTACCCACAATTTGCATGCGCCAGTTCGTAGGACCAATAACACTTCCCTCATTAATCTTCAAATATTAAATGAAACGTCTGTCTATCACGGTACATAGTTCATGCAGAACTGTACCTCTTCCTGGGTTAAACTGGTTGACTTCAAAAAGAATTGACATTATTCCTCATTGGTGTCTTCCCGGTACGGATTGAGGGTGTACCCGTGCCTGCTGCCGCGGTCCCCGCTCCCCCAGCTCTCACTTACCTCTCCTGGCTCTGGCCTGCACTCTTGCTCCCAGCGTGTAGGCCGCATGCTGTTTCCATGCAGTCGCGTGCTCCTGCCACTAGAGGGGGCGCGCGCAGACTTCTCCCAGCATTAAAGGGCCAGCGTCCTCCTTATTGGCTCTGGCATTCCTGGCTCGGCTATTTAGCCTGGCGACTCCCAGCATCCCCTGCCGGATCTTCAGTTCATTCTTCTGAGGAGAAAGCATTCTTGAGCGTTTCCAGACGCCTCTGAGTTTCCGTGTTCCCGGTTTCCTGTGTCCCGTGGTGTCCCCTTGTTCCGTGTTATCCTGTGGCGGTCCTGCTATCCTGTGGCGGTCCTGCTATCCTGTGGCGGTCCTGCTATCCTGTGGCGGTCCTGCAGTCCTGTGGCGGTCCAGTATCCTAGCGTCCTTCAGAGGTCCTGCCAGCCGTCCTTCAGAGGTCCTGCCAGCCGTCCTTCAGAGGTCCTGCCAGCCGTCCTTCGGGGCAGGCTAGCAGGACCACGGGAAGGCAGGCAGGCCAGGACACCTAGGACGGCAGACGCACGGCAGGCAGGAAGCGACACGGGGAAGGAGGCAGGCAGGTCAGGGAAGGCAGGAGATGACAGGAGGCATGACACGAGGCAGCAGCAGGCTGACTGGAGGCAGGAGGCAGGACCACGGGAAGGCAGGCAGGAGGACACGGGAGGCAGGCAGGCCAGGACCAGGGCAGGCAGGGGCAGGCCAAGGACCAACAGGGCAGGCAGGCAGGAGGACAACACGAAGGCGGCTGGCAGGACCTCTGAGGACGGCTGGCAGGACCTTGAAGGACGGTGGCAGGACCTTGACCTGGATAGGGGACCGCTGGGACTGGGACGCACAAGGATGCAGGACCGCCACCGGATAGCAGCGACCGCCACAGGATAGCAGGACCCGGTAGAAGCCGCCACAGGATAAACGGAAAAGGGACACCACGGGAACAGGAACACCGGAACACGGAAACTCGGGCGTATGGAACGCTCAAGAATGCTTTTCTCTCAGAGAATGAAAACTGAAGATCCGGCAGGGTGCTGGGAGAGTCGCAAGGCTAAAATAGACCGAGCCAGGAATGCCAGAGCCAATAGGAGGACGCTGGCCCTTTAAGCTGGGAGAAGTTGCGGCGCCCCCTAGTGGCAGGAGACGCGATCTGCATGGAAAACAGCATGCGGCCTACAGTGGGAGCAAGAGTGCAGGGCCAGAGCCAGGAGAGGTAAGTGAGAGCTGGGGGAGCGGGGAACGCGCGGCAGCAGGACAGGGTACACCTCAATCAGTTACGAGGATCGCGAGTGTAACACGTGACACTGTAGTGGGTTTTACCCGCCAAGTTTCAATATTTCAGATGATACTAAGCTGTGTAAAGTCAATAAATACTGAGGTCGATAGTTAGAATACAGAGAGATTTGTGGACGCTTGAGGAGTGGGCAGAGAAATGTTGATGAGGTTTATGTAGATAAATGTAAGTTATGCACTTGGGGCCATGCGAAAACAAAAGATAGATTTATGTTCTAAACAGTCAATTATTAGTTAAAATGGAGCTGAAAAGGATGGGGGTATTGGGTGCGATGGTAAACTTATTTTAGTGACCAGAGCCAGGCAGCATGCTGCTAAAGCAATAAATTATGCGAATTGTATCAATGAGAGAATAGATTCTCTCATTGATAAAGACATAGTTTGCCATTAACAAATCCCTAGTCCAGACCACACAGGAATATTGTGTAAACGTTTTGGGCACCGTGATCAAACGGATATAGTTCAGAGCTGGAACGGTGCAGAGGAGAGCAACTAGGATTATTAGGGAATGGAGGGCTTGAATACACTGACAGATACACAATTTGGGATTTTCAGTTAGAAAAAAGACGATGAGGGGAGACCTCATTACAATGACAATACCTGGAACGGACCAGTACCAATGGATCTCTCCAAAGATTTTTTCTACACTAGGCCTGGGACCAGGACAAGTGGCATCATCTACGCTAGAGGAGAGGCGATTCTACCATCACCATAGACAAAGGTTCTACTGAAGGCAGTGAGGGGGCTATGGCAACTCTCTGTCCGCAGGAGGTTGTTATGGCCGACTCTATGTACATTTCAGAGAGGCTGGGATTGCCTTTGGAGAAAAATATCACGGGTATGAGGATAACAACATTTATTAATTCTTCAAGGTTGGACTTGATGGACTTCCGTCTTTTTCCAGCCGTAATACTATGATACTTGAACTAAAATGTAATCGCCAACATTCTGGAAAAGCGCCTAGCCCCCGCTTCTTTTTCCATTCTGTCCAATCTGAGATACCCTAGGCGCTGAGATGACCGATTAAACTGGGAGAAGAAAAGGGCTTTGGCGGGCGTACAACAGTTGGGAAAGAGGGAAGCCCTTCTGGTGTCCAATCTTCTGAGGAAAGCAAGGAGGGAGGGACTATTACTTAAGTCTGGTTCTAGGATCATATAGTAGGGCATCTATATGCATGAGTCACATGATATCACCTATTATTAAAATAAATGATCTTTATTGTGTAAACATCATAGGGTTATAATTTGAAAAGTTCTTATGGGCAATCCCTTCAACCCTTAGGGACGCAAGTTGTTTTTGTCATTTTACGTTCTCCACCTTCACAAATTATTTTCGTATACCGAGCATATTGAGGCCATTTTTGGCCTCCCAATTTGTACGTTTAATGACTATTTTACTTCAATGCTGTGGTACGGAAAGTTGGAAAAATAGGCAAAAAAAAGGATTGGACAGTTTTTACGGATTTCACTGTCGCGGAGCTCCAAATAACACATCTGCTTTAATTTTTGGATCGTATGATCAGGGTGACAAACTAAATCAAATTTATTGTGTTTTTATACATTTTATAATAAAAGGAATGTTGTATAAAATTTTTTTGCCATCTTCTGACGCTAATAACTTTTTCATACTTATGGGTAAGAGCTGGGTGAGGTATAGTTAATGTGTTGGCGAAAGAGCATATGTATCATGCTGCAACCATTTTGAGTACTGTGTGACTGTATCACCTTTTATAAACATGTTAAATGGTTTTTTACAAAAGTCTCTTTTCAACATTGTGGAGCTTTTTTGTTATGGGTTACACCTGGCAATAATGTTTTATGATTTGATTATTCAGGCCATTGTGAGAGCCAGCAATACCTAACCTTGTTTGTGGATTTTACGTTGTTATTATGTTTATATCAGTTCTAGGAAAAACAGAGGGTGATGTGATTTGAATTTGATGTTTGTTTTACTTTTAGATGTTTTTTGAACGTTTGATTTTTAAAAACGAGAAGGGAGCGACTGGTGTAGGTGTAGCACCTCCAGAAAAATTCAATTAACGGATGACGGAAGTACTCAGTAGCTAGACGGCCAGGTTGGCCGAGATGGAAAAAAGAATATCCATTCCTCTGCTTACGTACAAAGAGAGGAGAACGGAGGAGAATGGGGGGAGGAGGTGCATACATTATCATGTGAGGTGCTTTTTTTCAACTGGTATAGAATGCCGAATCCTGAGAAATCCAGGCTTTATTATCTTGAAAGATCAGATGTCAGCGCGTCAGTCGAAGGCCGTGTGCGCTTACGGTGATATGACACCAGCTGCACTGAAAGACCCGCTATGACAACACGATAGCGGCAGGGCAGGCAAAGACCGACACCAAAGGTGTAAAGTGCCAGTCGTGCCACATGTCCAGCTTTTGAAAACCCAGTAGTATGAGGGAGCTGTGTGACATTTGGACGATGGTTATATGGAGCTACGTACTCCCTCACCATCATTTTTGTAAAGATCACCCTACTTGCGGACTGGGACAGGTGACAGTGTGTCTTGTGGGCGGGTGAACTTTAAAACTGGCAAGGCCTTTGTCAAAGTGTACCATGCCAGTGCGGGACAGCTGCCTGCTGTCTATCATCCCTCAATACTTGTCCAAAAATATGACCCTGGCCTCTAGCGCTGTCAGAGGGAACATACTGTTTCAGTTGTCACCGGGCATGTGGTTATTCATTGCATTCTCACACTCCTTTCACTCTACAGGGATGAGAGTGGAACAGTTTTGCTTTGTACAATGGGTCAGGAGAATAATAATACCAGTACGGTGCTGGAATAAAGTCTTTTAATAGTCCCAATTTATCCCCTCACTGAGCTGACTCTCCATTTCCTCCTCCTCTCCAAAATTCCATCTATTCTGCCAATACAATTGAACATGAAGGACTGAGCAATGCTACCCTCTTCTTTATCGCCCAACATTAACCTCCTCTCCCTCCTCATCCTCCTCACTCCTCCAATACGCGCTGAGAAGAAACAAGACACTGGGGTTGGTGGCTATCACAAGGGAATCTTCTTCCCCGTCTTCTGTGACGAACGCAAAGCTTTCCGACTTCCATTGTGACCAGAGAGTTTTTCAACAGGCAGCCGCGGGATGGTGAGGCTGATGATGGCGGCATCGCCACTGACCATCTGTGTTTTACTCCCTTCAAAGTTAATCCGCGCACCGACAGTATACAGACACTCATGTCTCCATCATTGTAGACTTGAGGACAGCTGACTGACCTGACTACCAGTTTGGTGGAAGTTGACATCTGCAGTCTACAATCGACTCTGCCACATGCTGGGTAAACTCTGGAAAATGGTTAATGTTAATTCCCTTGTGGGACGTCACACAACGGTGGTGAGCGGGAACAGTTGGAGGCGGCGCTCGCGCGCCCTGAGAGTGGCAGCATCTGTGCTGGACTTCCTGAAAGTGCGCATAGAGCGGCGCACCTTCGTGAGCAAATCAGACAGATTGGGGTATGTCTTGAGGAACCCATGAGCTATGAGATACAACACTGAGCACAGACATGGATAGGTGTCAGTCTGCTGAGTTGGAGCGCCACCAGTGTTCGGCGTTTCTACACACAAACCATGCCCTGGCTTCAGGTTCAGCAAGTTGCCCAGCCACAGATCAGCTCTGCGCCGTGTATGCCTGTATAGCTCTTGGGCAGTGTGCCCTTTTATCTTAGGTCCGAAGTTTGGCCACCGCCTGCTGTCGACTTCAGCGAACGACATGCTGCTGTGCCTAGAGCTATCGCGGATGATGGCGCCAGTCCACGGTGGTAACTCGGAAGAAGGGAGCTTGGAGAGGGTAGGAGGAGAGAGGAGGATAGTAGGGCCTGGAGAGACCATGGGACCGAGGGTAGGCCCCGCAATCCTAGCTTCGGCAGTATTATGAACCAGTCCCAGGGTGCAGATCGATCCCAGCCTCAACAAAATTAACCCAAGGTGCGTCAGCGATATTAGTGGCCCTGCCCGGAGAAAAACTTCTTGTCCATGTGTCCGTTGGTCAGGTGGAACCTTGTTAGAACGGTGTTGGTCAGGGGCATGGATGATGATGTGTGAGAAGTGTGGTGCAGGGGGGGAGGCAAATCGCGGAAAAGGGCCTTAGTGGCGCCTGGGGACTACCCCGAATCAAGAGGAGCAGCGCCGCCATGAGGTGTGAAAGGCCTCGAGTCTTACCAGCCTATAAAGGGCAGCATCATCCAGGCGGTACTTTGGAGATGTGGACATTGAGGACTTGGCGTGGCGGGTGGTGGTGACCTGTATTTCCTCTTGTGTGCTCCAGCCTCTGGGGTATACGAGAAGCTGGCGCTTGCACATGGAGACATTAGTGGGACGCGTGGAGGACGTGAGGTGAAGGTATGGTTTCGCCTGGAGGTGTTGTGCCGGGGGTCTGGGTATGGGTGACTAGTGAGGCAGCAAATGACAAGGGGAGGAGCCAGTGAGCAGGGTGGAACCCTGCCAGAGGTGACGGCCCTTGGTTCCATTGAGGTGGTGTTTAGCTTTCAGAGCCATGCCGCATTACTTGTGCTGGTTAAGCTAGTAGGGTGGTGGAACCCCTGCTGATCCTGGGTGTGGCACAGGTAGAAAACCAAAGAGCAGACACGTCCGTCGGTCATCCGGTTGTTTTTTAAAAAGAAACCTACCGAGAACTTCCGAAAAAATCTAAGCGCCGCTGCCACGGAAAGCTCAATAACGTGAAACATTTGGCAGCTGAGTTGCACAGCTCTGGCACCTGCCTCTCAGTTCGTGGCCCACCACTGCCTCTTGCCAACATGTGTTGAGTATAGGACTTGCTCCATATCAGATAGCACTGTGTTTACCCGGCCTATCAACCCAGCTTGGGTCGACCTGTTCATCCTCCGATCCCCAGTTGGATTGCCCCCTACAGTTCTTCCGCCATGGCAGCCAATATCACCACGTCTGAAACGTGTCTCCTCATCGGTCCAACACATCTTTACACACTTCTTCCATACGTCAAGAAAGGTGTAATCATGACCCGACAGACTGGGCATCGGGGATGGAAAAACCCAGGCGTTGGGCAAGAGCTCAGCAGCAACCGGGACAAGTGGTTTTGTGGATTGTGGGAGGGTTCCGAACAATCAGTTTCATCAGAGTATAGCCGGTTCAACTGCCATTAATTTTTGGCAGGGAGCAGATATGGGGGGGAAGAGAAGTAGGCTGAGGTGAGAGCGAGGCGGACGTGAGTAGTGTCACTTGGTGGTACATGGGTGGGACTGCCGTGGAGACTGACTGAGCGGACAAATGGCATAGAAGCAGTGTCCGCATCCATACTACAATCGTTCGCACTCTGGTGGCCTCCAACACCGCTTCACCTTAGTAGTCCCCGTAGCTATAACGGACAGGAAGCGAGCTGGAAAGTTCCAGCTCTGCGGCTCCCCTCATCAGAAGGTGGTTGTCTCACACCGCACAGGGACACCACGGCCCTCTGATCCCTGCGTAAGTGTGGACCCATGCCCACGTCCTTACACCTAGCCTCGGGTAACATTTTCAAAAATACTGAAAGTATATTCTTATATAGATGGACAAAACAGAACATACTAAACTGTAAACTTTTTGTGTTGGTTAACTAGTGTTATTGTTTTTGTTGTCTATTAAAAATTTTTAAAGTTTTTTTATTTTATTATAAGAACAAAACGTGGAGACGACATCACACAGCCACCACGAAAGATGATTATTAACCTATGGCTCCAGTTTCTACCTACACTGACAGCACACAACAGGATGCTGTGGTGCCGTGACTTCAGTTTGAAAATAAAAAAAAACGGCAGACCGCCTAATTCAATCAAACCCCGAATAAATTGTCCCAATTTGTGTTTGAGATGGATATTGTGTGCACTAAGAGCTTAAAATAGAAACATTAGAAGTCTCCCTGCAAACTTAGTCACAATATGGTATTCGCTGCACTACGAGTGCCAGCAAGCAGCCACAAGCAAAATTAAAAAAAAAAAATATAAAGCTATTGTAGCCCTAGAAGGCCTGTGGGTTATTGTAGAATCACTCCTGCCTTCAACACTATTCTAATAGAACACCCCAACGCTACCCTCAGCGCTCCTCTCCTTAACGGCATTCCCGGACAGAAAACGATCAGAGACGCACGGGCCAGGGGTTAGTCTATTCCGGGTTCACTTGCGAAGGCAACCACTGCTATCGACGTGTAAGGGACCAGTTCCTGCTGGGCGGTGGAGTGAAGGTAGGCCTTTGTGTTGGCTCTGTTTATGGTAGCCAAAATCTAAAAGTAGCGAGATGGACATTTTCTTGAGCGGGCGAAATAATCGTACGGCAATTTTCGGGGCAGTGGAGAGTATGCAATGGCTCGAACGAGCAAGCAAGCTCGGACGAGTATGTACGTTAATCTCGATTACGATCCCTTTCCCATCTTGTTCTGATACTTAACCCAATTTCAATCACCATAATATAAAAAAATTCAGAAATTATTTAGTGGCTAAGTGTATGGAATATTTCTATCTTTGGTTTTTCTCTGGTTGAATTCCAGCATGAAACATTTTTCAGTGCAGACAGAAAGAAAATGATTTTTATTTAATGATATTGAGAAAATGGTTCCAGAAAACAGTAAAAACACATGTGTAAGGTCCTAGGAAAGTAGCTGCATATTAATAAATTGTTGATCAATCAGGGAACATTTTTTGTGCGCTATATGTAGTTACAATTTATAAGGTCTAAGTAGGACCATGCAGAAAAAGGATTCCATAGTCACAGCACAACGCAATGATCATGAAATAGATGTGATAGCAAGTAAGCCCTGCAGAAAATTCAAGAAAAAAATTTATAGCAGCTGGCGCTGTCTGCAGCCGTGATAGAGCAGTCCGCTGCATGACATCAGCTGAAAACTTCATTACTTCCTTGTGTTTTCGTTCCAATACAGCATGAGTCTACTGCACTAATGTATATGAATTGCACAATATATTGAATGTTAGTATCTCCATGTGGTCTTTCTTAAAACTTGGCAACTGCTTTCCCCTAGGTAGCATATGTGAAAATCCCCACAGATGTGCCTGGCAGGTCTGGTTGCTAAGTATTATACTAGATTGAACAAAAATATCACTTGTCCATTGTGAAAAGCGAGGACATGAGGAAACACTGTCAATATTGGTTAACGTAAATAGCAATTAAATGGGTTTGTTCTTAAAACCCCGAATGACTTGGCTTTTGTAGTTATTTTTTCACTTCCATTTTCACTCACCAACTTAAAAACAAATCTATAACTTTTTATATTTTTACACAGAAAGGGAACTGTTGTTATGGCTTTATTTTCTGCATAGTGAAGTATTAATATTCCATGGGGGTTCCTGGGAAGGGGAAAAAAAATCCACATGCAGTTGTAAGATGGTGGAAAAACCACATTTGCGACGTTTTCTGTGGGCTTTGATTTAAATCTTTCACCCTGCGTCCCAATAATGACGGGTTACTTATTCTTTGGTTTGTGGTCGGTACAATCATGTGGATACAATTTGCATAGGTTTTATACATTTAAAAAAATTTTAAAACATGCTGCTACCAAAATAGATTTTTTCAATTTGCCATCTCTTCTGGTGCCAAAACTTCCATACTTTGGTTACGGAGCTGTTCGTAGTGTTCATGTTTTGCGAATTTTGATGGAGGTTTCATTACTTAATTTTTGGGGACTGTGGACCTTGTGTAACTTTTTATCAATTTTTTTATTTTCAAAATGGCAAAAAAAATGGACATTTTCGACTTTGGACGCCCTATTTCCCATGACGACGGTTAAAAGCCAGTGAACAACTCGCTTTAGTATATTTCCGATTAGATCGGACATTTTCAGACGCGGACGACTACAGTTAATGGTTATTGTGATTTTTACTGTTTATTTTCTATTTATATCAGTTCTAGGGAAAGGGGGGTGGTGTGGTGTTTGAATTTTAGGTTTTTTAAAATCCTTTTTTATTTTTACTTTATATTTTTCAGACTCCTAGGGTACTCTACTATAGGTAGTTTGATTCATCCTATCATATACGCCATACTACTGCTATGGCAGTATAGGTGGATTTTACTGCCCCAGTCATTTTACAATGTTGCCAATTAGACATTGAATGCATGGGTTGTTCAAACAGGAAAAGTAGTAGTCGGGTATCGGAACTTCCGGATAATTACCATGGCGGACGGATCGCCGCTCCCCGTGACGTCATCCGCACTGGCGCAGCCCATCTTTTAACAGCCCGCCGGCAGCACTGCGGTGGCCGACGAGGTGAAAACCACACACGATTCGGGTGCTACTACCGATAGAAGGTGTTACGGTAAGCCTTTGCTGCAATATGCAGCAAAGACTTACCGGCTTATGGAGAGGGCTCAGCCGCGAGCCTCTCATGGGCACCGGGACCCGGCGAGCGGGGGAAGGGGTTAAGTTGAATTAGTATGTAAGTCGGATCTGCATCTTTTATTAATTATAACCCCTGACATTTTTTTTGATTTTGGACAATTGGATTTAAAAAATGTTGGAGGGTCATAACATAAATATTAAGTGCAGACACCTATAAGAAACTGCTTATTACCTGTTATTGTAGTATTATGGCCAGTTCCACATTGTGCTGTGTGATGCGATGAAACTAGATCACAATCACAACGCATGCTGCCGGGAAAGCAACACCCGAAAACACTGCCTGCCGGGATTGGAATTCCCGTGGTCCCCGTGTCCCTACCTTGGCTGCCACCGTGGGCCTAGTCGCACCCGCGGAGCGACCTGGTGACTCCCCGCCGCAGCAAGACCATCCTGCTTTGCGGCGTGCTCTGGCGAAGACCAGGAGTTCACTTAGACTCCGCTCCCGGGTGCGGCTAAGGTTGTTATCTCCCGCGGTGGTCCAAGGAGTCCACTTACTTAGTCCTAAGGGACTATTCCCCCAGAGACTGTGACACAAGGTCATTAATAAAAATATTAAAAAGAAGTGACCCCTGTGGCACTCCACTGGTAACGTCAACCCAATCTGAGAAAGTGCCATTAATGACCACCCTCTGTTTTCTATCACAATTACTTACCCAAATACACAGATTTTCTCCTATTCCCAGCAGTCTCATTTTATATACCAACCTATTATGTGGCCTTTGAAAAGTCCAGATATACAACATCCACAGCATCCCCCAGATCCAGTCTTGAACTTACCTCCTCGTAGAAACCAATCAGATTAGTTTGACAGGACCGAACCATGCTGACGCTGGGTTATAAGGTTGTGCACAGTGAGATACTCCAGGATAGCATCTCTAACAAACCCCTCAAATATTTTCCCCACCACAGCAGTTAGACTCACGGGTCTGTAGTTTCCAGGGGAGGAGGAGGGAAAGGGCACAATCTACTGAATGTGCCTTCTCAACTGTCTTTACCCAGGAAAATCCCCTGGTGAAGACAACAATGAGGAATAATGTAATTCTTTTTGGAAAGTCAACCAGTTTAACCCAGGAAGAGGTACAGTTCTGCATGAAACTATGTACCGTGATAGACAGACCGTTTATTTAATATTTGAAGATTCATGAGGGATGTTATGTTCCAGAACTGGGCATCAGCAAATTGTGGGTACCAAGATATACAAAAAAGCTTCACATAGCGATCTGGAAACTACAGGACCGTGAGTCTAACGCTGTGGTGGGGGAAAAATTTGAGGGGTGTTAGAGAGCTGATCCTGAGAGTATCTCACTGGCACACCTATACACCCAGGCTGCATTGGTCGGTCCTGTCCAAAATAATCTGATTGGTTTTACGAGGAGGTCAAGTTCCAACGAATGTTTGTGTGTGAGCTGTGGAGTGTTTGTATATCTGGACTTTTTCCAAAGGCCGACATAATAGGTTGTATATAAAAGTGAGACTGTGGGAATAGGAGAAAATCTGTGTATTTGGAGTAAGGAATTGTGTAGAAAAAGAGGGGTGGTATTAATGGCACTTTCTAAGATTGGGTTGACGTTACCAGTGGAGTGCCACAGGGTGTGGTCCATCTTTTTAATATTTATAATGACCTTGTGTCACCGTTCTCTGGGGGAAGTAGTTCCCATTAGGAACATAAGTAAGTGGGTACTCTTGGACCACCGGGGATGATAAAACTAGAGCCGCACACGGGGAGCAGGAGTTAAAGGACACCATGGTCTCGCAGAGCAGCGCCCAAAGCAGTGAGGGTCTGGCTGCGGTGGGGCGGAGGCACCAGTCGCATCCGGCGGGTGGACTAGGCCACGGTGGCAGCCAAGGTAGGGACACGGGGACCACGGGTAAGGCAGGCTGAGCAAGGGACACGGCAGGAAGGCAGGAAGGCCAGGACCAGGGACGGCAGGCAGGCCTGGGAAGCAGGAAGGCAGGACACGGGAAGGCAGGCAGGCAGGAATCCAGGGAAGGAGCAGCAGCCACGGGAGGCAGCCTAGGCAGACACGGGCCAGGCAGGCAGGCAGGAGACGGGGAGGAGGAGCGCAGGACACGGGAAGGCAGGCAGGAGGACATCGGGCAGGCAGGGCAGGCCAACGGACCAGGCACAGGCAGGCAGGACAGGGCAGGCAGCAACAACCGAAGGACGGCTGGCAGGACCTCTGAAGGACGGCTGGCAGGACCTGAAGGGCGGTGCAGGACCCTAATGGACGCTGGAGACTGGAACCGCCAGGACTGCAGGACGCACCAGGATAGCGGACCGCCACAGGATAGCAGGACCGCCAAGGATAGCAGGCCGCCACAGGATAAACGGAAAAGGGACACCACGGGAACAGGAAACCGGAACACGGAAACTCAGGGCGTTGGAACGTACAAGAATGCTTCTCTCAGAAGAATGACTGAAGATCCGGCAGGGGATGCTGGAGAGTCGCCAGGCTAAATAGACGAGCGGAATGCCAGAGCCAATACGGGACGCTGGCCCTTTAAGCTGGGAGAAGTCTGCGCGCGCCCCTGTGGCAGGAGACGCGACTGCATGGAAAACAGCATGCGGCATACACGTGGGAGCAAGAGTGCAGGCCAGAGCCAGGAGAGGTAAGTGAGAGCTGGGGGGAGCGGGGACGCGGCAGCAAGGCACGGGTACACCTCAATCACGTACGAGGATGCGAAGGTAACACGTGACACCTGTAGTGGGTTTTACCCACGCCAAGTTTCAATATTTCAGATGATTACTAAGCTGTGTAAAAGTCAATAAATACTGAGGTCGAAGGTTGAATACAGAGGGATTTGTGGAGCTTGAGGAGTGGGCAGAGAAATGGTTGATGAGGTTTTGTAGATAAATGTAAGTTATGCACTTGGGGCCTATGGAAACAAAACAGTTATATGTTCTAACAGTCAATTATATAGTTAAAATGGGCTGAAAAGGATGGGGGTATTGGGGTGCGATGGTTAAACTTATTTAGTGACCCAGAGCAGGCAGCTGCTGCTTAAAGCAATAAAATTATGCGAGTATCAATGAGAGGGAATAGATTTCCTCATGATAAAGAATAGTTTGCCATTAACAAATCCACCTAGTCCAGACCACCATGGAATATTGTGTAAAGTTTGGGCACCGTGTATAAAGGATATAGTTGAGCTGGAACGGTGCAGAGGAGAGCAACTAGGATTATTAGGGAATGGAGGGTTAGAATACACTGACAGATACAAATTTGGGATTATTCAGTTAGAAAAAAGACGACTGGGGGAGACCTCATTACAATGTACAATACCTGAACGGACAGTACAAGGATCTCTCAAAGATCTTTTTTACATAGGCCTGGACCAGGACAAGTGGGCTCCTCTACGCCTAGAGGAGAGGCGATTCTACCCTCACCAGACAAAAGGTTCTTTACTGTGAAGAGCCGTGAGGGGGCTATGGAACTCTCTGCCGCAGGGAGGTTGTTATGGCCGACTCTATGTACATAATTCAAGAGAGGCCTGGATGCCTTTCTGGAGAAAAATATCACGGGTTATGAGGATAAAACATTTATTAATTCTTAGGTTGGACTTGATGGACTTCCGTCTTTTTCCAGCCTATATACTATGATACTTGATACTAAAATGTAATAGCCCAACACTTCGGAAAAGCGCCTAGCCCCCGCCTTCTTTTTCATTGCTGTACCAATCTGGTATACCCTGGCTGAAGATGACCAGATAAACTGGAGAAGAAAAGGGCTTTGGAGGGCGTACAACAGTTGGGGAAAGAGGGGAAGCCCTTCTGGGTCCCAATACTTATGAGGAAAGGCAAAGGAGAGGGACTGATTTACCTTAAGTCTGGTTCTAGGTCATATAATAGGGCCATGAGTATGAGTCAGCATGATATCCCTTATTATGTAAAATAAATGATCTTTATTGTGTAAACATCATAGGGTTATAATTGAAAACGTTCTTTTCATGGGCAATCCCTTAACACCCTTAGGGACGCAAGTTTTTTTGCTCATTTTTTCTCCCACTTCAAAATTAATTTTCTGTATACAGAGAGTATTGAGGCCTATTTTTGGCATCCCAATTTTACTCTTAATGACCATTATTTATCTTCAATGCTGTGTACGGAAAGTTTGGAAAAAATAGGCAAAAAAAGGATTGGGCCAGATTTTTTACGGACTTTCACTGTGCGCTCCAAATAACACATCTGCTTTAATTTTTGGATCGGTATGATCAGGGTGATCAAATCTATCAAATTTATTGTGTTTTTATACATTTTAATAATAAAAGGAATGTGTATGAAAATTTTTTTTGCCATCTTCTGACGCTAATAACTTTTTCATACTATGGTACAGAGCTGGGTGAGGTATTTAATTTGTTGGCGAAATGAGCATATGATCAGTGCTGCAACCATTTTGAGTACTGTGTGACCTTTATCACCTTTTATAAGAATGTTAAATGGTTAAATTTTTAAAAAGTCTCTTTTCGAACATTTGGAGCTTTTCTGTTATGGGTTCACCACTGGCAATAACTGTTTTTATATTTTGATATATTGCATTTTGGATGGCAGCAAATACTAACCTTGTTTGTGATTTTACGTGTTTATTATGTTATATCAGTTCTAGGAAAAAAGGGGTGATGTTGATTTGAATTTTGATGTTTTTTTTTACTTTTCAATGTTTTTGATACGTTTTTTAAAAACAGAGGCACAGCGTGAGTAGGATGATCACTCCAGAAAAATTCAATTAACAATAGACAGGTACGTACTGAGCTAGAGCTAGACGCCCAGTTGGCCCAATGGAAAAATAGAATATCGTTCCTAGCCTGCTTACGGTACAAAGAGAGGAGACGGAGGAAATGGGGAGGGATGGAGTGCATCATATCATGTGAGCGTGCTTTTATTCTGGTATAGAATGCCGAGTCTGAGAAATCCCAGGCTTTATCATCTGAAAGATCAGACATGTCAGCGCGTCAGTCGAAGGCCGTGTGCGCTTATCGGTGATATGACACAGCTTGCACTGAAAGACCCGCTCTGACAACACGATAGCGGCAGGGCAGGCAAAGACCGACCCAAAGGTGTAAAGTGCCAGTCGTGCCACATGTCCAGCTTGAAACCCAGTAGTTGGATGTGGGAGCTGGTGATCATTTGGACGATGGTTATATGGAGCTACGTAACTCCCTCACATCTTGTTGTAAAGATCACCCTACTTCGACGATGGGACAGGGGTGACAGTTGTCTGGGTGGGCGGTGACTTAATAAAACTGGCAAGGGCCTTGTAAAGTGTACCATGCCAGTGCGGGAAGCTGCCTATGCTAGTCTAATATCCCTCAATACTTGTCCAAAAAATTGACCTGCGCCTCTAGCGCTGTCAGAAGCGGAATATCTGTTTCAGTTGTCACCGGGCCATGTGGTATTCATGCATTCTCCCATCCTTTCCATCTACAGGGATGAGAGTGGAAGTTTTGCTTTGTACAATGGGTAGGAGAATAAAATACCAGTAACGGGTGCTGGAATAAAGCTTTTAATGAGTCCCAATTTTACTCCCCTCACTGGGCTGAACTCTCCATTTCCTCCTCCTCCCAATCATCTATTCTGCCATACACTTGAACATGAAGGACTGAGCAATGCCTACCCTCTTCTTTCATGCCAAACATTACACCTCTCTCCCTCCTCATCCTCCTCACCTCTCCAATCGCGCTGAGAAGAAACACAGACATGAGGGTTGTGCGCTATCACAAGGGAATCTTCTTCACCCGTCTCTGTGAGAACGCAAAGCTTTCCGACTTCCATTGTGACCAGAGAGTTTTTCAACAGGGCAGGCGGGATTGGTGAGGCTGATGATGGGGATCGCCACTGACCATCTGTGTTCTTACTCCTTCAAAGTTACATCCCGCCACCTGACAGTATCAAGACATCCATGTTCCACCTCCATATGTGACTTGAGGAGCTGACTGACTGACTACCAGTTTGGTGGAAGTTGACATCTGGCAGTCTACAATCGACTCTGCACTGCTGGGGTAAAACTCTGGATAAACTGGTAATGTTAATTCCACCTTGTGGCACGTCACACAACAGTGTGGTGAGCGGGACAGTTGGAGGCGGCGCCTGCGGCGCCCTGAGAGTGCAGCATCTGTGCTGGACTCCTGAAAGGCGCATAGAGCGGCGCACCTTCGGAGCAAATACGACACAGATTGGGGTATGTCTTGAGGAACCCATGAGCATGAGATTCAAACATGAGCAGACATGGCATAGTGTCAGTCTGCTGAGTTGCAGCGGCCACCAGTATCGGCCGTTTCAACACAAACCATGCCCTGGCTTAGGTTCAGCAAGTTGCCAGCCACAGATCAGCTCTGCGCCGTGATGCCTGAATAGCTCTTGGGCAAGTGTGCTCTTTCTATCCTAGGTCAGCAAGTTTGGCCACCGCCTGCTGTCGCATTCAGCGACCGACATTGCTGCTGTGCCTAGAGCTATCCGGACTGATGGCGCCATGGTCCACGGCTGGTAACTCGGGAGAAGGAGTGGAGAGGGTAGGAGGAGGGAGGAGGCAATAGTGCGGCCTGGAGAGACACTGGGACGAGGGTAGGCCCCGCAATCCTAGCTCGGCGTATTATGAACCAGTCCAGGGGTCAGACATCGATCCCAGCCTAACAAAATTAACCAAGGTGCGTCAGCGATATAGTGGCCCTGCCCGGCAGAAACACTTCTGTCCATGTGTCCGTTGGTCAGGTGGGAACTTGTTAGAACGGTGTGGTCAGGCATGGCATGAAGATGTTGTGACAAGGTGTGGTGCAGGGGGGCAGTGCAAATCGGGAAAAAGCTTAGTGGCGCTGGGGAGACCCCGAATACGAGGAGCAGCGCCGCACATGAGGTGTGAAAGGCCGCGTCTCTACCAGCCTATAAGGGGCAGCATATCTCCAGGCTGAACTTTGGAGATGTGGACATTGAGGGACTGTGGCGTGCGGGTGGTGTGACCTGTATTTCCTCTTTGTGCTCCAGGCCTCTGGGGTATTGACGAGAGCTGGACGCTGCACATGGAGACATTAGTGAACGCGTGGAGGATCGTGGAGTGAAGGTTGGTTTCGGCCTGGAGGTGTTGTGCCGGGGGTCCTGGGTATGGGTGACTAGTAGAGGCAGCAAATGACACAGGGGAGGAGCCAGTGGAGGTGGACCCTGCCAGAGGTGAACGGCCTTGGTTCCATTGAGGTGGTGTTTAGCTTTCATGAGCCTGCGCATTACTTGTGCTGGTTAAGCTAGTAGGGTGCTGGAACCCACTGCTGATCCTGGGTGGCACAGGTGAAATGACCAAAGAGGAGACAGAACACGTCCGCGGTTCATCGGTGTTTTTTAAATAAAGAAACCTCCAAGACTTCCGAAAAATTCTAAGCCCCTTGCCACGGAAAGTTCAATACGTGAAACATTTGGCGTGATGGTGCACCAGCCTGGCCACTGCCTCTCAGTTCGGGGCCCACCACTGCCTCTTCCAGACACATGTTATGGTATAGGAACTTGCCTCCATATCAGAAATAGCCACTGTGTTTACCGGCCTATCAACCCAGGCTTGGGTCATAGACTTGTCATCTCCCGATCCCCCAGTTGCATTGCCCCCTACAGTTCTTCCTGCCCTGGCAGCAACAATTCACCACGTCTGACAACCGTGTCTCCTCATCGTCCAACACACTCTTACACACTTTTCACTACGTCAGAAGGGTAATCAGACCCACAGACTGGGCATCGGGGAAATGAAAACCCAGGACTTGGGCATAGAGCTCAGCAGCAACCGGACAAGTGGTTTGTGGATTGTGGGAGGGTCCGAACAATCAGTTCATCAGAGTTAGCCGGTTCAAACTGCCAACATTTTTGGCAGGGAGCAGATATGGGGGGGAGGAGAAAGTCAGGCTGAGGGGAGAAGTGAGCGGAGTGGTAGTGTTCACTTGGTACAGGGTGGACTGTCGTGGAGACTGATGAGGCGGACAAATGGACTTAGAAGCAGTGTCCGCATCCACTACACATCGTGTTCGCACTATCTGTGGCCTCACAACACGCTCTACCATGTAGTCCCAGTAAACTGTAAGACAGGAAGCGCTGGAAGTTCCAGCTCTGCGGCTCCCTCATCAGAAGGTGGTTGTCTCACAGCCGCACAGGGACACCACGGCCCTCTGATCCCTTGCTAAGTCGTGGACCCATGCCCACGTCCTTACCCACAGCCATCGGGTAAATTTTCAAAAATAAGCTAACTTTATTCTTATATAGATGACAAAACAGAAATACTTAAACTGTAAATTTTTTTGTGGGTTAAGGTATGCTTATTTTTTTGTTGTATTAAAAATTTTTTAAATTTTAAGTTTTTTTATTTTATTATACAGAACAGCGCCTGTGTGTGCCGAGGCATACACCCGTCCACCCAGCCAGAAGATTATTACATATGGGTGTTTCGAGAGCTTTCCTCATCTCCTTCCACCATGACCCCCATGTTATTTCTAAGGGGACCCACACGCTCTGTTTTTAGTTTCTGATCATTTATATACTTGAAAAAAAATTGGGGGTTATTTTTGCTCTCCCTTGCAATGTTTATCTCAGTCTCTATTTTTGCGGCCTTTATCTGCTTTTTTCATGATTTATTTTTCTCTCTATAATCCTGTAATGCTTCATCGCTATCTTCACGTTTAAGCACCTTAAACGCCTTATCTTTCTCGCTTATTGCTTTCCTTACAAGACTAGTTAGCCACATAGGGTTTTTCTTGTTCCTTTTATGCTTTTTCCCATAAGGTATGTGTTTCTCACAGGACTTTTTCAGAATATATGAGAAAAAGTCCCATTTTTGGGGGGGGGCTTTTGTCTTTGAGAACATTATCCCAGTCTATGCCTTTAAGGTCTTCCCTTAGGTGCTGAAAATTTGCCTTCCTGAAGTTTAGAGTGCTGGTTGCCCCTTCACTAACGCTCTTAGTAAAGCGTAATACAAAATCAATGATATTATGATCACTATTCCCCAGGTTCCCCCCAACCTGTAATTTTGATACCCTATCAGGTCTGTTGGTAAGGATAAGGTCCAGCAGTGCCCCCCCCTCGAACTGGGAAATTTGCTTGTCTCCAGGACTAGTTGCGACAGGTAATTGTCTTTTGTTGTTGGCAAGAACCTGCTACCTGCTATTTTAGCAGTTGCAACCTTGATTCTGTATTGTTTTAGGTTTTCTCTGACCAATCCCTGGGCTGTGTTAGACCAAACTCTCTTGGATGTTCCACTGGCCAATCTTTCCCAGCTTTCCCCTTCTACTTACAAAGCTCTCAAAATCCCTAGTGCTATGTCCCAAACACTGCTAACTGTCAGATTGCTAAAGGGCAAGGGGTCTCTATTTTCGCAGGACAGCCCCCTTACCCCAATTACTGGAAAATCAACCCATTACCCTGTAATATCTGTGGGATTTCTGAATGGACACCTATGCCCTCTAGAGACTCTTCTGTCTGACCAGTCTAGCTTTTTTAAGGCCGAGTGTGAAAACCGTCAACTAGCTCATATCTACATTGTCTCTAAGGATATACCTAAACTCCACAGGAATCTCACATGTTTTAAAGAGCTAAGCATCAACCCCCCTCTAGCTAAGGGTGCTATATCCCTTATCTATGATATTATTGTTAATCCTTATATATTGAGTCTCCCACCATGTGTCCAGAGTTGCGCTGGGAAAGTCCTACTCTAAGGCAACTTGGGTGTGTGCCTTTGATCTTTGCCACAGGTTTTCTATGTCCTGTAGGGATCAGGAAACTAATTACAAGGTTTTGTCCAAATGCTACATATCTGGTGGAGTTGTCTAAGGATCTGTTGTTTTTGGGTCACAGTCTTCATCCAAACACAAAAAATATTGGCCATCAGATTAGATACTGAAAGCAGCCCTATTACCCATTGTTCCCGTTTCCAATTAGGAAATCATCCCGTTCTCTGATTAGCCATCCATTGGTTGCAGCGATCCCAAGAAGGTGTAAGTCGGCAATGGCCCCCTGTTGAAGTTCATTTTGTCTCCAGTAATATTCTGACAGTTTATTGTGACATTGGAAAGCTAAATTTAACAATGTGCCTCCTTCATTAGCGACAGCGAAATTCTCTTTATTGCCAAGTGTTATACTTTAGCTATCACATTCTGTGAATTAATCTGTGTGGTGACAAGGAATAAATTATATCTGCACAGTAAAATGATCAAAGTCTATTAAAAACTTATTTTACCATAGACTCAGATAACATCAAGTGCAAATCAACTGTAAAGGTGAGAATAAATAAACCAGTGCAGTCACAGAATATATGGAAAGTAATGAAACAACATACCTGTATGACACTGGATGTATAGAAATATGTTGAAAGGTTGAAATATCCAATATGACATCAAATGTATTTATATTGTGAGGAAGAAGACAAGAAGGGTTGGATGGATGGATATCCTGGTGAGATTTACAAGATGGTGAGTTGGCAATAACTGAAAATCTAGTATAACTGTATAGGTAAATGTACAGCAAAAAATCCACAAAGCATTTGTGTAATAAGATTAAGAAATATTTTACAAAATTACACCTTTATTAAATTTACCAAAAACATTACAGGCAGTCCCCAGGTTATGTACAAGAGAGGTTCTTTGGGTTTGTACTTAATTTGAATTTACATGTAAGTTGGACCTTTTTTTTTATAATTGTAGCCCCAAAACTATTTTTTTTTCCCCAGTGACAACTGAATTTTCAATTTTTTTTGCTGTAATGGGAAGAAGGATTATCAATAAAGCTTTATTACAGACACCTTATAGCTGATCATTGCAGTCTGGGACTAAAGCATCCAGAGAGCTTCACCAGAGGTCACAGGGGGCAGAGAGGTCCGTCTGTAACTTGGGTTCATCTGTAAGTCGGGTGTCCTTACGTAGGAGACCATCTCAGGCAGTTCCCGGGTTACATACTGGATCAGTTCTGTAGGTTTGTTATTAAGTTGAATTTGTATGTAAGTCGAAACTGTATACTTTATAATTGTAACCCCAGCCAAATTTTTTTGCCCTCTGTGACAATTGGACTTTAAAAATGTTGGATTGTCTTGAGAACCAAGATTAACAATAAAGCTTCATTTGAGACACCTCTGATAACTGTTACAGATGATTATTGTAGCCCAATGCTAAAGTACAGTAAATTACAAACATCAAGAGGTCCGTTTGTAACTAGGGGTCGTATGTAAGTGGGTGTTCTTAAGCAGGGAACTGCCTGTACATATAAAGATAGCAATTTAATGTAAGGATCCATGGAAAAAGTTGATACCCAAGTGTGAGGTTTTTTGGTGATGTCAGCAGGGGCCTCTATTGATTGCAATGACAATGAGCAGGTTCTCAGATGCATCAAGACCTAGCTAGTATGGTATTATTGCAGCATGTTATATGCGGGATCCAACCTGGTAGCTTTTAAAAATCTTAGAAGGTCTGAAAATAGTAAAAAAAATAATAATAATAAAAGAGTAAAGTAAATATCAATTATTAATTTAAATCATTTCTTCATAAGAACATAAAAGTGGGAAAGGGCTTGGTCTCGATGGGTTTAAATATTAGATCGTTCTATGGTAGAACATTGCAGATAAGCAGCTACAGTAAATACGTTTTCTAAGCTGTAATATAGAATGTCCCCTTCCCATTTAGAATGGAGCCTTGTAACAAACTAATAATGAAATGGATAAATAAATGCAAATCATCCCTTCATTAGAACACAGACTTGGTCCTGATAGCATAAAATACTAGGTTATTTTCTGGTAAAACATTCCAGCTGAACAATAGTATATCCCTAGAGTATTCCCTTCCTTTTGATAATGATTCCTTGTTACAAACTTTATGCACTGAGAAAAAAAGAAGAACTTCTGAATATAGTAGGAAAATTCTAAATAAAATACATATAGCGGCCTGAAAATATCTGTCCGGGGCTCCGTATTCTAGAACATCTGATGTAGCATGTGGCTGTTTTGACTAGAAGCAAATAATATGATATGGATCATTGAAACTGAGTTACTTATTTTTTTACTTATTCCAAAAAAATACCACTCGAAGGCAATCACAAGTAAGAACTCAGAACTGTCCATTTTTAATGGAATTAGCACACTGTGAAACATACGTAATTCCAATGATATCCTACATTTCAGACATATTCCAGCAAACAAAAAGCCGGGCTGTCACTCTTTTGTACATCATGCTGAAAAGCTATAAGGTAATGAATAATGGATGTGGTTATAAGTGATTTTATTTTGCAACTTATAAATATAATGTGAAATGTTCCATTTGCTACTCTGATAATAAGAGTACCTGAGGGCAACTTCTGGATATTTTTATGTTTTGCATTAGTATCATGTATTGAAATAGGC